>JAJOOH010002254.1:0-29582 GCA_029582605.1 Solanum gracilifrons | reverse complement strand
GATAGAAATTTGTGTGGTTGTAAATCATTTCATTAAGGGTAAAAAAGACATTTCATAGGCAAATTGTTACTTAAAATAGAAATGTGTCATTCTTTTTGGGACAGCCTAAAAAGGAAAGTGAGTCATATAAATTGGGACAGAGGGATATAGTTGGACTTGGCAAACTCAAAGAAGCTCTGGATCTCTTTCAAATATAGCCATATCTTGTTCATCCAACCTGACTAGAACTTCAACTCCACCTCCACTTTTGTTATCCAATAAATAGAACTACTTGTTGAAAGGCCCATTTTCCATGCTTACTCTATTGGGCCTGCCCCATCCAAAGTCCCATGTCATTACATAATTTTTTGGGCAAATTATAGAAATCACATACTTTTAAGGTAAAATTACAATTTATCCCTTAAAAGTTTATAATTATAGAAATCCCTCAAACGGATACAATAATATAAGCGCTGATACATTAATTTGATGCGCGAGATACATTAAGCGTTAAGTAAGATACATTACATTTTATACATGATACACTAATCTGATGCACGAGATACACTAATCTGATGCACGAAAATGAGGGATTTTGGATATTTGTAAAACTTATAGGGGATAATAGTAATAAGTAAACTAAAAGGTGGGATTTCTGTAATTTTTCTTTATTTTTTTTTTCACTCGGTGTTTGGTATCCACATCGGAGCTTGATTATTCTTGATTCGCCCTGCTAGGGCTCCATTATGGGGAAAACGCTCTCTACCAAGGATTTTTTCATATCCAAAGTTTGAACTCGGGACATTTGATTAAGGGAGAACAACCTCACTACACCATTTGAAAACTAAACACTATTCAAAAGATGAAGTATAAGAATATAGTTGAAATTTTTTGTTATCTTGAATTATTAAGGTAACACTTATTTGAGACGGTTTTTTTTTAAAAAAAAAACAAAAACTAAAAGGACAATTATTTTAAAATGGAAAAGTAAAAATTAGCCAAATGAATGATTTTAGTGGCTCAAGTAGGTGCTCTCCAAAGTCAGAGAGATAGGTGGGGGCCGTGGGGATCTTTTTGACAAACGAGATAAAACACATTCAATATTTCCTCTAGTCCATAATAGATAAATTGTTGGATTTTTTTAATAATATAAAATAAGTGAATTATTCAAAGTTTAAAATAATTGTTCGGGATTTTTTCTATGTTTATCCTTCATCTATTAAGATTCTTAATTACTTCACATTTTCTAGGAGAATAGTTCAAGATAATTGTTGGGAGTAGGGTCCCGGGTCAGGGTCGGGGTCTTTGGTTGAGGTTGAAAATCAGGTCTCTCGGGTCAAAGGTCCTGAGTTGGAGTTGGGAGTCGGGTCTTGGATCGAGGTTGGGGCAGAGAGTTGGGTCCCGGGTTGGGCCAGGGTCTTGAGTTGGGATCAAGACTTGACTCTCTACCCCGACCCGAGACCAGACTTCCAACCTCGTTGTACCTGACTCCCAACCTTTACCTAAGGCCTAATTACCCTCGACTTGGGACCTCAGTCTTGACCCCAATTTCGACTTGTGCCTACTCTCATTCCAGACACCAACCCAAGACCTGACTTCAGTTCGAAACCCCAGATCCAAGACCTAACTTTTCACCCTCTAATCCCTAACCTTGCCCTAGACTCAATTATCTAACTCCTGATTGGAAACTCGACTCCGATCTTGACCCATGATTCGACCCTAGCCCTGACTTGAGGCTCATATATGTGTTATTAAAGGGTAGGAATTCAGATCCAATGTCATATTATTTGTCTAGATTATACCTAAATGTTATGGAGATAATACTTTTTTTACTAATCGAACACCAAAAAATAAGTAAGAAAATCAAACATTTTCCTTCCTACTGAACACACCCTTGATAAATCTCCAAAGACTACTATAAATTTAAAAGAAATAACACTCTTTTATTTCACATATCTCATTATAATACTATTCACACTTTCTATTTTATTTTCACGAATTATTTTACTACGCTATTTAAGAATTACTCTTTCTACATCAACATCAGTATTGCTTCTTACTCTCTCTTACAACAAAACCTCCAAATTTATATATATGAAAAAACACTAGAAAAATAAAATAAAATTTGTTTGTTACAAATTATTTTTTTTTGGGAGCCAAAGAATTTTCACATGTCTATTACCAAAATTATCACATAGAATAGACCCACAATCCATACTCATAATGGCTTGCGTACCAGAACTAACCATTCTTTAATTGTGTAATTTTTTTCTCTTAATTTATTTATATATATGTTGAATTTTTATCTTATAAAATCATATTCGATCAGTAAAAATAAATACACGCTCATAGGAATAAACTCTATTAATATACGAGGGCGGAGCAACAATAGAGTTCGACAAAATTCACTAATATTTTGTATTCAAGCTTTGTATTTGTGTTAAATTTTTTATTTAATATGTACAAATAATCTATTCAGTAAATTATAAAAATAATGGAAAATGGTTAAAATTACCCCTAACCTAAACTATGTGAAATAGACCACTTATACCCTCAATTACATTTTGGGATAAAAAATACCCCGCAGTTATCCCAAAAGACCACAAATATGCTCAATAGTTAACTGCCCAAATTTTTAGTCACGTGACAAACCACATGGGACTAAACTCTCCACCTAAGCGTTGCCAACTAGGATTTACTTTTTAAAAATTGGACATTAAGCGGCGACAAAAGTCACTACAAAATCTCAAAATATTGTCACTAAAGGGTTTGAGTGAATTTTTAGCAGCGACTAAGGCTGCAATAGCCATTTGCTAGTAAAACCTATTTTTTCAATAAAAAAACATGATAATTAATTTTCGATTGCAACCTAATTTTCTAAAATAAAATAACACGTACTATCAATATTAAAAACATCCAATATTATTACGAAAATCATCAAAATTACTTCTCGACTGAAATCTCCTACTACATTATTGTACATTTATGCATACATATACATATGACATAAAATAAAATAAATAGTGTCTTCAAACTCATCCTTGATCGATATCATTGGTGATTTTTTAAAAACAATAAAGAAAAAAAAACACAAAATCATAATTTAATGCTAAAAATCATTGAAAATCTTAGTGGCGATATTCTGGGCTTTCGTGGCGACTTTTATCGCCGCTAAATGTCTAGTTTTTTAAAAGTAAATCCTAGTTAATAACGCTTAGGTGGAGGGATTAGTCCCACATGGTTTGTCACGTCACAAAAATTTTGGATTGTTAACTCTTAAGGGTATTTGTGGTCTATTAGGATAACGGCGAGGGCATTTTTTATCCCAAAAATTCCTATTTCACATAGTTCAGAGGCAGTTTTAACTCTTAAAAAAATAATTATATTTCAGTCATTAGATTCTATAAATGGTAGCTCTAGTGAATAGTTTTACTTAACCAAATATAGAATGCATAATGGTGCCATCACTTGTTTCATTGATCTCCAAGAAAATAATCAAACCTTCTATTCTCACTCCTCCTACTAAAAAATCTCACAAACTTTCATTTGTTGATCAAGTTGTTCATATGTCTATTTCTATGGCATTTTTCTACCCAAAAATTGGCAATTATGAACCTACACATGTATCTCAACTTCTTGAGAAAGCACTTTCTATTACACTTTCATTGTATTATCCTTATGCTGGAAGATTAAATAAGGATGATGATAATTATGTTGATTGTAATGATATGGGAGTTGAGTTATCACATGTTCATATACATTGTCCATGTCTCAAATTTTTAGACAACCTTACACTCATGCTGAACATGTTGTTTTTCCAGTAGATGATCAAACTTATGCCCACAATGAAGCAAGTTGGCTACAATGCAGGTAAGTTGTTTAATTTTGCTATACATTAAGAAATGCTAACTACTAACATCAACCAACTTTATCGCCACCATCACGCCAATCCCTACGATACGTATCAGCCATCTCCATCATTATAATTGTCACCACTACTATTACTAGATCACTAACACCAATACCAACCATTACTGTCACATCGACTACAAACTATCTCCACCATCATTAGCGAACATAAAAGTTTCATTTGTTATAATGATTTTATTTTATTAAATTTATATATTTTTGTAATTTTTTTATTTTTGAATTGTATATTAATTATATTTACATATACATAAATTATACATATTTAAATGTTGAAAAACAAATAATTTTAATTATTCAATATTCAGATCTATTTACAATATATAATAAATAAAGTTTGTTTTGTTAGCTAATAATTTTTTTTTAATCTTTATTATGATTTTATATAACATATTAAGCAAAAACAAAAGTTTTTAAAGAATATTTGATAATATTTTATCAGAGGTCAATTTGTACAATATATATTTAGCTCAACTTTTGGATGAGCTGAATTAAACGAAAACAAAATAGATTGAATAATTATTAATAGACGAATCATGTATCGATGGACTAATAATGTTCCCTTCCTTATTTGCTAATCATGACTAATTAAGATTCACGACATGTTGATTAGGTAAGTCATTTTGATTGCGGAGGGATAACAATTAGTGGATGCTTATTACACAAGATTGGAGATGGTTGCACCACAAGTAATTTCTTCTACAATTGGGGAGTTTTGAGTCGTGACATAAATGCAATACCACCATCTCATCCTCATTTTGTTGAAGACTCTATTTATCCTCAATCTAATGATCCTTCTGTAGTGTCAACTATCAAGTTTGAAGAATCAACATATTTAGGAAAAAGGTTTGTATTCCCCATTGATAAACTAAATGCACTAAAAGCCAAAATTGTGCATGAATCAAAAGTACAAAACCCTACCCGCTCAGAAGTTGTGAGCTCTCTTCTTTACAAATGCGCTATAGATGCTAGAAAAGTGAATAATTCGGGTTCATTTAAACCATCTTACTTGTTTCAACTTGCAAACATGCGTCAAAGGCTCAACCCACCTTTGTCACATGACGCATGTGAAAATATTTTATCTGGTTATTTCATGGAAATAAATAACGAAAGAGACGTAAATTGTTCGAAATTGGTACGTGAAATGAGGAAGGGGAAATTGGATCTTCATGCTAAGAAAAATATGATTATCTCAGAAGTAATTGAATCAATTGAAAAAGGAAAAACACCATTTCATAGCAATGAAGTTGATAATTATTTTTGTAGTAGTTTGATAGCATTTCCACTTTATAAAGTGAACTTTGGTTGGGGAAGGCCCATTAGAGTGAGTATGGGAACTGGGCCTTTCAACAAGTGGTTTTATTTATTGGATAACCAAAGGGCAGGTGGAGTTGAAGTTATAGTCATGTTGGATGAACAAGATATGGCTATATTTGAAAGAGATCCAGAGCTTCTTGAGTTTGCTAGTCCAATTACAAGTCTTCAATTATAAAGTATTTGATTTTTGTGTTGTTTTATGAAATCTCCAATATGTGTTGTGTTTTTTAGTTGTTTGATTTATGTTGTTTATTGTACCAAGGAGGCCGCTTTACCATGTAACATAGTATTCACGTGAACTCAATAATTTTTTATCTAGGCATTATATTTATATTTATGTTATTTTGTACTATTTGAATATTTCTATTGTTACCATGCTCATTTTAATGGGCCTTCCCCAACCAAATTAAAGTCCACTTTATATCTCCATTCCTCATTTTGCTTTGGATCGAGGGTCCCAGGTTAGGGTCAAGAGTCCAATCTTGAGCCGGGTGGGAATCCAAAGTCGAGTCCCGAGTTGGGTTGGGATCGATCCCTCGAGTCAGGATTAGGATTCGACTCCCTACCTCGATTCGGAATCCAACTTTTGTTCCCGACCCCAACCCAAAATCTAACTTTTGGCCCCAAGCCCGAGACCCAACTCCCGATTTCTGATCTCCAATCCTAACCCGGGGACCAATTACTATCAAACTTTCGATTCGAGATTCGACCCCGACCTTAACCTAAGATTTGATCCTGACCCTGACTCATAGTTCAAATATGTGTTGAAAGGTGGGGATTCGAGTCTGATATCATACTATTTGCTTAGATTATACCTAAGTACTCTTGGAAATTGGAATATTTTTTTTTTACTAATCCAATACAAAAAAGGAATTAAGAAAATCAAACATTTTCCCTTCGTACCAAACATACACTTGGTAATCTCAAAAAGACTACTATGAACTTCAAAAAAATAACACTCTTTTATTTCACGCACCTCACCTAGTCACATTTTCTATTTTTTTTCATAGTCAATTTTCTTACGATATTGTCTATGAATTATTCTTTCTACTTAATATTGCTTCTTACTCTTTTTTTTTTTTTGTATTTTTTTTTTTTTTTAAAACATCCCAACAAAATTTAGCATGTTATAACTTTACTACAAAATGGTTTTTAACAAGTGAATGGCTTAAGCCTTGTCAGCCTTGGCAGCAGTAGCAATCATTCAAAGGCACATGTCTATTACCGAAACTATCACATAGAATAGACCCACAGCCTATAATGATTAATGGCTTGCGTAACAAACTAACCATTCTTTAATTTAAATTTTTTTATCTTAATTTACAATTTTCATGGAATTAATTAGCTCCAAAAACAAGATAGGAATAAACTCTATTATATTATTTACAAGGGTGGAGCCACAGTACAAATTACGAGTTCCACAAAATTCATCAACTTTGCTCAAATTCTGTATTTATGTTAAGAAAATTATTTAATATTCCCTCCGTTCAGATTTGATCTCTACTTTTACTTGTCATTTTTGACAAATCAACAAAAGACAATTTCCCTCCTATTGTGCCCTCAATTTATTAACATTGAGTTAATGTCTTTGAAAAAATGAAATTAGTAAATATGTTTGAGATCCTATCAATTAATAGGGGTAAAATGGTAAACTTGGTATATCAATCATTATTTTTTTAATAGGCGTGACAAGTCAAAATTTGACAGTTAAATCCGAACAGAAGAAGTATGTACAAATAATCTATTCAACATTTAGTAAATTAAAAAAAAATACATTTCACGACTTATAAATTAAAAATCTGACTCTGCCTCTCTCTCTAAACAGGTTCAAGAGAACTAAGAAGGAGCGTATCCAGGAGGAGGTCACCAGGTTCACATGAATCCATGCCTTCATTCCGAAACCATATATAGTAGTGTTATATTTTTAAAAAAATATTTAAATATATATGTGTGTGAACCTATACTCAAAGTATCATATAATGACGTGCAATAATGATTGGGTGCAAGTCTCTAAGTGAGATTATAAATTTGAATATTTTATTTATCTTGTTTATTTTCTTTTCTACAATTGGGTAACACCTCTCCAAGTGGTTGGATCGATAAGAAAATAATTTTGGACCTATAATTTTAAATTAATGATTTTTAGTAATAAGAACCTAAATGTCAAATTGATCAAATTTATATTTTAGATCTATCTTTTGTAATAATGCATTCATCATCTCAAAATCCTGAATATGTCTTTAAAACTAAAATGCTATAAATTGTAGCTCTGATGTTGTTCAAAACTTGAAAGCATAATGGCGTCATCACTTGTTTCATTGATTTCCAAGAAAATAATCAAACCTTCTATCCTCACTCTTCCAACTAAAAAATCTCACAAACTTTCATTTATTGATCAAGTTATGCATATGTCTATTCCTATGGCGTTTTTCTACCCAAAAATTGGTAATTATGAACCTACACATGTGTCTCAAATTCTTGAAAAATCACTTTCAAAAGTTCTTTCATTTTATTATCCTTATGCTGGAAGATTGAATAAGGATAATGGCAATTATGTTGATTGTAATGACATGGGAGTTGAGTTATCACATGTTCATGTACATTGTCCCATGTCTCAAATTTTTAGACAACCATACACCAATGATGAACATGTTGTTTTTCCTATTGAGCAACCTTATGCCCACATGCATGAAGGAAATTTAGCTACAGCTCAAGTAAGGAGTGTTAATTTGGTTTTTGTTTTGTTTAGTCATCTATATTCAATCTAGGGATCATCATTTAAGTCATACTCACAGTACGTAAATGTTTGCAAGTCTATCCACTTCAGAATAATTTGAGATATGCAGTATATGAATTTTCACTTGTAATTGAAGTTCGGGCACATATGAATGAAGTTCAACTATTTCTAACTGAACTTCAGCCATATATGACTGAATTTGGTCATGTTTACTAAAGTTTATGTACTTTTACTTGATGCTTATGTACATACTGTTGAAGTTTAACTATTTTTGCCTAAACTTTAGTCACATATATAACTGAATTCAGTCATTTTTACTAAAGTTCAACTACTTTTTTAATTGAAGTTTATGCACATACGATTGAAGTTTATGCACATATGGTTGAAGTTCATTCATTTTTGCTTTGACTTCAATATGTTTGAGTTTTAGCTATATGTAACTGCAAAACATTTTTGTTTGATATCTTAATTTCAAACACCAGATATCTGAAGTTGTTCCATAATAGGTAGATATGCAAAATATTTTTGAAACTAGCTACAAGTTAAATATCAATGTCCAAATAGGATGTACCCCATGGAATTCTTATATATAGTATTCCCTATTAGTGGTGTCAAATGAACAGAGTAAGCTAAATTTGACAAGTAAAAAAGTGTGATGAGTAAATACACATGAAATTACTTAAATTGAATTTGAACAAGTCAAAATTAAATGAGATGAGTCAATAAATGACTCATCAAAAGATTACTTGAGCGAAATGAATTGAGTCAAGATGAATTAAAGATACTCTGCATGTCCAACTCTTATATAGTTTTAATCATTTATTTAATCACCTAATAAAATTTTCTCTTTATTATTATCACTATATAACACATATCAAGGGAAAAAAGTTATTTTTTTAAATATTTTGAAAAGTTTCGAATGGATCAATTTGAACTATCCAAATCATCCTAGCTAGATTGTCTAAGTCAAAATAAACTAAGTTAATAAATGAGCAGATCATTAATATACTGCAACTTAAAAGGATTGGACGAACCATGAATTCATGAGCTAGTTAGTTTAATCATCCTTATTGGCTACTAATCCATATTAGTAACATTTTGATCAGGTAAGCTATTTTGATTGCGGAGGAATAGCAATTGGTGGATGCTTATCACACAAGATCGGAGATGGTTGCACCACAAGCAATTTCTTCAAAAATTGGGGAATTTTGACTCGTGATATTAATGCAACACTTTCTCCTTATTTTGTTGGAGAATCCATTTACCCACAATCTACTAATAATTCTTTTGTAGTATCAAATTTCAAGTCTGAAGAATCAACATGTTTAGGGAAAAAGTTTGTATTCCCCGTTGATAAACTAAATGCACTGAAAGCTAAAATCGCGCATGAATCAGAAGTCCAAAATCCTACTCGCGTTGAAGTTGTGAGTGCACTTCTCTACAAATGTGCTTTAGTTACCAAAAGAGTTAATAACTCGGGTTCATTTAAACCATCTTCCTTCTTTCAAGTTGCAAATATGCGCCAAAGGCTCAATCCACCTTTGTCACATGACACATGTGGAAATATATTATCTGGTTATTTCGTGGAAATAAATAACGAAAAAGACGTAAATTATCCGAAATTGGTAGGTGAAATGAGGAAGGGGAAATTGAATCTTCATGCTAAGGAAAGTGCTATTATCTTAGAGGTAGTTAAATCAATTGAAAAAGGGAAAACACCATTTCATAGCAATGAAGTTGATAATTATTTTTGTAGTAGTTTGATTGATTTCCCACTTTATAAAGTGGACTTTGGTTGGGGAAGGCCCATTAGAGTGAGCATGGGAACTGGGCCTATTAACAAGTTCTTTTTTTTATTGGATAACCATATTGGAAGTGGAGTTGAAGTTATAGTCATGTTGGATGAACAAGATATGGCTATATTTGAAAGAGATCCAGAGCTTCTTGAGTTTGCTAGTCCAATTACAAATCTTTAATTATAAAGTATTTGATTTTTGTGTTGTTTTATGAAATCTCCAATGTATGTTGTGTTTTAATTGTTTGCTTTATGTTGTTTATTGTACCAAGGGGCAAGGAGGCCGCTTTTGCATGTAACATATGTATTCACGTGAACTCAGATTATATATAAATACTTCTGAAAATTGGAATAATAGTTATTTTTACTAAACCAATACAAAAAAAAAAATATAAGTCTATTTTTTTTTCATAGACAATTTTCTTACAATATTGTCTATGAATTATTTTTTCTATTCAATATTGCTTCTTACTCTTTCTTTTTTTTGGTAATTTTTTTCGGAGCTAATCATACACAGACACGTGTCTACTACCAAAATTATCACATAGAATAAACCCACACTCCATACTTATAATGGCTTGCGTAACAAAACTAACCATTCTTTAATTTACAATTTACATGGAGTTAATTAGCTCCAAACATACGATCAGTCAAATAAATACGAGGGTGGAGCCACAATACAAATTATGAGTTGGACGGAATTCATTAACTTTGCTCAAATTATGTATTCATGTTTAAAACAATATTTAATTTTCCTTTCATTCGGATTTACTTGTCAAGTATTTTCTAATTTGATTTATACTTTTACTTGTCTTTTTTGACAAAATCAAGAAAGGACAATTTTCTTTTTCCTATTATGTCCTCAATTTATTAACATTTAGTTTATATCTTTGAAAATGGGCAAATTTCATGTGGAATAAGTATTGTAAGAAGCAAATTCCCACCCTTGTTCAGTGGAAAGGTGGCTCACAAGTGTGGTAACAAATGTTGGAAAATAGAGAAATAATAGAACAAAACTTGTGGTGGGAACCTAAAGGAGGAACATCTAGCATTTGGTTTGACAATTGGACTAGTCTTGGTCCGACAGAAGTGCACGGTTGTCATTCTTTGGATGATATTGAGGTTTTTTTGAAGGATTCTGGATGGGATTATAATAGTATGCAAGAGTATTTACCTAGTCATATTGTGGATCATGTGAGACAAAGTATGGGCAGGGTAAGACAATCAAATCAAATGGATAAAATCTAGTACTGGCAAGTTCACTGTAAAGTCTGCATGGGAGATTCTTAGAAGTAAGGATGAAGTTTCTGAAGACTTTAAGAGAATTTGGGTGAAGGGGCTACCTTTCAAAATTTCTTTCTTTGGTTGGAGGGTATGGACTTACAGAGTTGTCGTTGCTGATAACATTTCTTCATGGAATCCTAACATTTCTCCCTTATGTCAGTGTTGCAGGTTCCTGTAAGAGAAACTATTGAACATCTTTTTCTTTCAGGTGAAGTGGCAACTTATATTTGGGATCATTATGCAAGGGCTGCTGGTATACTAGGTCCTTGGATTCAAGTTAAATATACCATGAAAAAGTGGTGGGTGGCACAAGGTAATACTAGGCTGAGAATGGTTTTTCAAGCAGTTCCTAACATTATTCTGTGGTTTCTATGGAAGAGGAGGAATACTATCTTACATGGATGGGTCTATATTAGAAACAAGGTGATTTGGGATATCAATGCTACTATCCACAAGTTTATTAGGTCTCATTTTCACTATGATCATATCCCTAATACTTGGCCTCATATGGTAGCTCTTCTGGAAAGGTTCAGACCTGTGGTTCATTCTAAAATTGTTAAATGGATTTCTCCTCCTATAGGTTGGCTGAAATGTAACATTGATGGGGCCTCTAGAGGAAACCCAGGTCTCAGTGCTTCTGCTTTTTGCTTAAGAAATCATGAAGGCAGCTTTTTGGGGGCTAAGGGGATGAAAATTATTGATTCCACAACTTTAGTGGCTGAAGCTAAGGCTATAAGTGAAGGTTTACAATATTGTTTAGAGAATCATTACTCTAACATTATTATTGAGACTGATTCTTTGGCAATGGTTAACATCATTAATGGAGTCTGAAAAATTCCTTGGAGTGTGAGTATTGAGGTTGGCTCAATTCAGAGAATAAGAGATCTCATTTCAGTAAGAGTACAACACTCCTTAAGGGAGAGAAATACTCTTGCTGATTTTTTTGCTAACTTGGTTTTCAATTTTGCAGGTACATATGAATTTAATTCCGATCAAGATGTTCCTAGTGAAGGCAGGAAAATTATCATGATGGACAAAGGAAACACTCCTTACATTAGGGCAAAATATATCAGCAGTTCTGCTCAATAGGAGACTGATTTTTTAGGACTATTCTTACAATGTTACTATCTGAATCATAAGTGAAGCTGTAGATGTTAAAATTATTGGGAATGGTTTAAGTCTAAAGCAATTTCGGTTGGTTGACAGTACTTGCACCTGGTGAGAGCTTTGAGGTGTTCATATGGTACTAAATCAGGACTTTAAACTTTCAAATAGTTAATTATCTATAAACTTAGCTTGATTCAGATTACTTATATCACTGATTGAAACAATGTGAAATTTTTTATTTTTTATTTTTGATGGCAATATCTAAACTTTTATTGGTGGTATTAATTCCAACTGTGGAATTCAGTCCAGTGAATTATAGTTATTAAGATTGAAATAATTTCTACTATTAGGAGTTTACTTGGTATCAGCAAGTCGACTGCGGGTCAGCTACAAGCGTCATTTTCAAATTTTGATCGGAGTCACCAAGAGGACACAACTTTAACGATGCAATCTTTGTGGGATTTCTAATCAATGGTAGCACTTATTGGCTATAGAAGAGGAAAATACATCTCTCAAACCCCCAGATGAACAGATCTCACAGGTGGAGCTTCATCTGCAGCTTCAAACCAAAGGCCCCTGATTGCCCGAAGAGATGAACCCCAAACTTGATCGCTACTTCGATCTATGAGTACACAAAGTTCATCTTTGGTAGGTTGGCCTCTATATCGAAGGTGGATGGCAGCATTTGAGCTTGTTTGAAATCTTCATCCAAGCTTTGTCCCTTCAATTCCATCAGTGATATCCATCTGCACTTTCCTTATTTTTTTTATTTTTTATTTTTTAGCTTAATTTTGTTTGTTTTCTTCTTTATTATGGGTTGTGTCACTTTTGGACCAGACCCTTGTAAATAGTTGTTAATTTTTAATAATAGGGCCTTAGAGCCCATCTTTGATTAAAAAAAAATCTTTGAAAAATGAAATGAGTAAATATATTTGGGACCCTATCAATTACTAATAAGGGTAAAATGATAAACTCGGTATATCAATCATTATTTTCTTAATAGGTGTGTCAAGACAAAATTTGACAAGTAAATTCGAACGGAGGGAGTATGTACAAATAATTTATTCAGATTCAGTAAATTAAAAAAATTACATTTCAGAACTCATAAATTAAAAATTCTATCTCCACCTCTCTCTCGATAAATACATGAGAACTAAGATACTATAAATTGTACTAGCTCTTGATGTTGTTCCAGACTTGAAAGCATAATGGTGTCATCACTTGTTTCATTGATTTCCAAAAAAATAATCAAGCCTTCTATCCTCACTTCTCCTACTAAAAAATCTCACAAACTTTCATTTGTTGATAAAGTTATGCATATGTTTATTCCTATGGCATTTTTCTACCCAAAAATTGGTAATTATGAATGTGTCTCAAATTCTTGAAAAATCACTTTCAAAAGTTCTTTCATATTATTATCCTTATGCTGGAAGATTGAATAAGGATGATGGTAATTATGTTGATTGTAATGATATGGGAGTTGAGTTATCACATGTTCATGTACATTGTCCCATGTCTCAAATTTTTAGACAACCATACACCAATGATGAACATGTTGTTTTTCCTGTTGAGCAACCTTATGCCCACATTCATGAAGGAAATTTAGCTACAACTCAAGTAAGGATAGTTAATTTGGTTTTTGTTTTGTTTAACCATCTATATTCAATTTAGGGATCATCATTTAAGTCATACTAACAGTACATAAAAGTTTGCAAGTCTATCCACTTCGAAACAATTTGAGATATGCGGTATATGAATTTTCACATGCAATTGAAGTTCGGGCACATGAATGAAGTTCAACTATTTATGCCGAACTTCAGCCATATATGACTGAATTCAATCATGTTTACTAAAGTTTATGTACTTTTACTTGATGTTTATGTACATATTGTTGAAGTTCAACTATTATTGCCTGAACTTTAGCCACATATATAGCTAAATTCAGTCATTTTTACTAAATCTTAGGTACTTTTACTTGAAGTTTATGCACATATGATTGAAGTTCATTCATTTTTGCTTTGACTTCAGATATGTCTGAGTTTTAGCCATATGTAACTGCAAAACATTTTTGTTTGATAGCTTAACTTCAAACACCAAATATCTGAAATTGTTCCAGAATAGGTAGGTGTGCAAAAATATTTTTGAAAGTAGCTACAAGTTAAATATTAATGTCCAAATAGGATGTAACCCATGAAATTCTTACATCTAGTATTCCCTATTAGTGGTGTTAAATGAGCAGAGTAAGCTAAATTTGACAAGTAAAAAAGTGTGATGAGTAAATACACATGAAATCACTTAAATTGAATTTGGACAAATAAAAATGAGATGAATCAATAAATGACTCACCAAAAGGTTACTTGAGCGAAATGAATTGAGTCAAGATGAACTAAAGATACTCTGCATGTCCAACTCTTGTATAGTTTTAATCATTTATTTAATCACCTAATAAAGTTTTCTCTCTCTCTTTATTATCACTATATAACACATATCAAAGGAAAAAAGTTATTTTTAAAAATATTTTGAAAAGTTAAGAATGGATCAATTTGAACTATCCAAATCATCCTAGCTAGATTGTCTAAGTCAAAATGAACTAAGTTAATAAATGAACATATCATTAATATACTGCAACTTAAAAGGATTGGACGAACCATGAATTCATGAGCTAGCTAGTTTGGTCATCCTTACTGGCGACTAATTCATATTCGCGACATTTTGATAAGGTAAGCCATTTTGATTGCGAAGGAATAGCAATTGGTGGATGCTTATCACACAAGATCGGAGATGGTTGCACCACAAGCAATTTCTTCAACGATTGGGGAATTTTGACTCGTGATATTAATGCAATACTTTCTCCTCATTTTGTTGGAGAATCCATTTACCCACAATCTACTAATAATTCTTCTGTAGTATCAACTTTCAAGTCTGAAGAATCAACATATTTAGGGAAAAAGTTTGTATTACCCGTTGATAAACTAAATGCACTGAAAGCTAAAATCGCGCATGAATCAAAAGTCCAAAATCCTACTCGCGTTGAAGTTGTGAGCGCACTTCTCTACAAATGTGCTTTAGTTACCAAAAGAGATAATAACTCGGGTTCATTTAAACCATCCTCCTTCTTTCAAGTTGCAAATATGCGCCAAAGGCTCAATCCACCTTTGTCACATGACACATGTGGAAATATATTATCTGGGTATTTCGTGAAAATAAACAACAAAAAAGACGTAAATTGTCCAAAATTGGTAGGTGAAATGAGGAAGGGGAAATTGAATCTTCATGCTAAGGAAAGTGCCATTATCTTAGAGGTAGTTAAATCAATTGATAAAGGGAAAACACCATTTCATAGCAATGAAGTTGATAATTATCTTTGTAGTAGTTTGATTGAGTTCCCACCTTATAAAGTGGACTTTGGTTGGGGAAGGCCCATTAGAGTGAGTATGGGAACTGGGCCTTTCAACAAATGGTTTTATTTATTGGATAACCAACGTGGAGGTGGAGTTGATGTTATAGTCATACTGGATGAACAACATATGGCTATATTTGAAAGAGATCCAGAGCTTCTTGAGTTTGCTAGTCCAATTACAAATCTTTAATTATAAAGTATTTGAATTTTTGTGTTGTTTTATGAAATCTCCAATGTATGTTGTGTTTTAATTGTTTGTTTTATGTTGTTTATTGTACCAAGGGGCAAGGAAGCCGCTTTATCACATACCATATGTATTTACGTGAACTCAGATAATATATAAATACTTTTGAAAATTGGAATAATATTGTTTTTTACTTATCCAATACAAAAAAAAATTATAAGTAAGAAAATCAAACATTTCCTTATCATACCAAACACACCCTTGGTAATCTCAGAAGACTACTATAAATTTCAAAGAAATAATACTCATTTATTTCACGCACCTCATCTAGTCACATTTTCTATTTTTTTTCATAGACAATTTTCTTACAATATTATCTATGAATTATTTTTTCTACTCAGTATTGCTTCTTACTCCTTTTTTTTCGGTAATTTATTTTTTCACAATTTTTTTGGAGCCAATCATTCACAGACACGTGTCTACTACCAAAATTATCAATAGAATAGACCCACACTCCATACTTATAATGGCTTGCGTAACAAAACTAACCATTCTTTAATTTACAATTTACATGGAGTTAAATAGCTCCAAACATACGATCAGTCAAATAAATACGAGGGTGGAGCCACAAAATAAATTATGAGTTGGACGAAATTCATTAACTTTGCTCAAACTCTGTATTTATGTTTAAAAAAGTATTTAATTTTCTCGGATTTACTTGTCAAATATTTTCTAATTTGATTTATACTTTTACTTGTCATTTTTTGACAAAATCAAGAAAGGACAATTTTCTTTTTCCTATTATGCCCTCAATTTATTAACATTGAGTTAATATCTTTGAAAAATGAACTGAGTAAATATATTTGGGACCCTATCAATTACTAATAAGGGTAAAATGATAAACTCGGTATATCAATCATTATTTTCTTAATAGGTGTGTCAAGACAAAATTTGACAAGTAAATTCGAACGGAGGGAGTATGTACAAATAATTTATTCAGATTCAATAAATTAAAAAAATTACATTTCAGAACTCATAAATTAAAAATTCTATCTCCACTTCTCTCTCGATAAATACATGAGAACTAAGATACTATAAATTGTACTAGCTCTTGATGTTGTTCCAGACTTGAAAGCATAATGGTGTCATCACTTGTTTCATTGATTTCCAAGAAAATAATCAAGCCTTCTATCCTCACTTCTCCTGCTAAAAAATCTCACAAACTTTCATTTGTTGATAAAGTTATGCATATGTTTATTCCTATGGCATTTTTCTACCCAAAAATTGGTAATTATGAACCTACACATGTGTCTCAAATTCTTGAAAAATCACCTTCAAAAGTTCTTTCATGTTATTATCCTTATGCTGGAAGATTGAATAAAGATGATGATAATTATGTTGATTGTAATGATATGGGAGTTGAGTTATCACATGTTCATGTACATTGTCCCATGTCTCAAATTTTTAGACAACCCTTACACTCACATGCTGAACATGTTGTTTTTCCTATTGAGCAACCTTATGCCAACATGAATGAAGGAAATTTAGCTACAGCTCAAGTAAGGAGAGTTAATTTGATTTTGTTTTGTTTAACCATCTATATTCAATTTAGGAATCATCACTTAGGTCTCACTCGCAATATCTATCTACTTTAGAACAATTTTAGATATGCAGTATATGAAGTTTCATATGCAATTAAAGTTCGGGCACATTTGAATGAAGTTCACCTATTTTTGTCTAAACTTTAGCCACATATATGGTTGAATTCTGTCAATTTTACTAATTAAAGTTCAGGTATTTTTACTCAAAGTTTATGCATATACGGTTGAAATTCATCCATTTGTGTCTTAACAATTCAGATATGTCTAAACTTCAGTCATATGTAACTGCAAATATTTTTTTTGGATTGCTTAACTTCAAACACCGAATATCTGAAGTTGTTCTAGAATAGGTAGATGTGCAATAATATTTTTGAAAGTAGCTACAAGTTAAATATTGATGTCCAAATAGGATGTACCCCGTGAAATTCTTACATCTATTAGTATTCCTTATTACTGACTAATTCATATTCGTGACATTTTGATCAGGTAAGCCATTTTGATTGCGGAGGAATAGCAATTGGTAGATGCTTATCACACAAGATCGGAGATGGTTGCACCACAAGCAATTTCTTCAAAAATTGGGGAATTTTGACTCGTGATATTAATGCAACTCTATCTCTTCACTTTGTTGGAGATTCCATTTACCCACAATCTACTGATCCTTCTGTAGTATCAACTATCAAGTCTAAAGAATCAACATATTTAGGAAAAAGGTTCATGTTCCCCATTGATAAACTAAATGCACTAAAAGCCAAAATCGCGCATGAATCAGAAGTACAAGATCCTACCCATGTTGAAGTTGTGAGCGCACTTCTTTACAAATGTGCTTTAGTTACTAGAAGAGTTAATAGTTCCAATTCGTTTAAACCATCTTCCTTGTATCAACTAGCAAACCTGCGCGAAAGGTTCAACCCACCTTTGTCACACGATGCATGTGGAAATATTTCATCTGGCTATTTCGTGGAAATAACTAATGAAAGAGAGGTAAATTTTTCGACATTGGTAGGTGAAATGCGGAAGGGGAAATCAAATCTTCATGCTAAGAAAAATGTGATTATCTTAGAAGTAATTGAATCAATTGAAAAAGGAAAAACACCATTTCATAGAAATGGAATTGATAATTATTTTTGTTGTAGTTTGATTGATTTCCCACTTTATAAAGTGGACTTTGGTTGGGGAAGGCCCTTTAGAGTGAGTATGGGAACTGGGCCTTTTAACAAGTGGTTTTATTTATTGGATAACCAAGGTGGAGGAGGAGTTGAAGCTATAGTCATGTTGGATGAACAAGAGATGGCTATATTTGAAAGAGATCCAGAGCTACTTGAGTTTGCTAGTCCAGTTACAAATCTTTAATTATAAAGTACTTGACTTTTGTGTTGTTTTATTTGCATTATGTTGTTTATTGTACCAAGGAAGCTACTTTAGCATGTAACAAACATATTCATGTGAACTCAGTAAATTTTTATCGAGGAATGGGGTGAATATGAGGTGTGTTGGAGGGAAGGAGCGCACAATTAATGTTGAATGCCACTTGTGAAACTTGTTTTCCCTACTTTTATTAGGATCATCATTTTCGCAAAATATTTTCCAACCGAACATGAAAAAATTGAAAACTCCGTACCGGATACACGCTTCACACCCACAGATTAGCTTTCACACTCCAGCAATACCATAACAGATAGTATTAAGTATCTCTTGCAGGTTTACTTGAAACATAAATTCAAGATCAACCAAACACTAAACAAGCTTTTATAGAGTGAGCTCTCTCTACTGCCTGAAATATGATCTTTTACAAAAAGCAAAACATGTCAATCTATTGCCAGGGAGCAAAATCTTTAGGTCTATGTTAGTTTCTTGTGCAAAGCGTTGGACAGACGAGTTTATTGCTGCTCAGCTTTTGCAGCGTGCACTCTGTAACGTTCTGACAGACGTTCAGCGACTCTGTTGCCAACAACACTGTCTATGAGTTCATACTTCTTATAAGTTGCGTTCAAGATCTCTGTCTGTTTTTTCGCAAGATTTTCCTCCTCCTCTAGTTGATGCTACACAGAGAGAAAAAATGAACTTCTAACAAACATGTTTTACTTTAAATGTGAGATCCTCCGTCCATTTTTACTTGTCCAGTGGCACACCCCTCCAGGAGCAATAAATAGAATGACAAATTTATAGTATCACCCTTTAAATATAATAAATTCAATGTTTTGGAAAATGACTATAGTTTATAATAAGAATGAATTAGGAACTAAGTGTTAAATTAACTCTTGATTTTCTAAACTGGACAAGTGAGAGTGGACATCTATTTTTAGAACAGTGGACAAGTAAAAGTGTGACAAGAGAGTATTATACGCTGAAATGAATATAGAAAGTTTACCTTGAGGCAAAAGTTGGCTTCTTCTGCATGTTTGCTAACCAAATGCTTCATCTTCTTGGCGACCTCAAAATCAGGATCACTGGAGTCCAACCATCGGCATACTATCTTCCTACCAGGTTTTATAGGACGGTCATCGAGCATCTCTGCTTCAGCAGCACGTGCCCTGACAGGCCTTGGCATACCACAGATCATAAATGAGGAACTGCTTATCTCGGAGATTATAGTTTTCGCCTGGTCTGCATTTTCCAGCTCAACCAATGCAGATAGTCCAACGTTCTTTGGTTCAAGGTAGTTTGGGATAAACTTGACCTGAATGACATTCCCAAATTGATCAAGTGAAGCTCTAACGACAGCTTCAGTAGCTGCAGGTGAAAGGCTGTCAATGAATATAGTACGCTTTACTTTCTCTTCAAAAGCAGCATACTCTTTCATTAAACTTTCCATGATGAGTAACAGCAAATTTCACCTAAGCAGAAGCAATTCACCAGAATCTTTAGAAAAAGAGGTAAACCACAGTTCACATAATTTTGATAGCACAGCAAATTACTCGCGACACGAATATATCATCTTAGTGCTAATCATGCTGCAACTAACTTAACGTAGTTAAAGGGTATTATGTGTGTGCGCTCGTGTGATGGCTGAAGTGGATCGCGCCAGCACAGCTGTCCTCTCCAGTGATTTCTGCTCTTTTGACCCATGGAGCAAAGTTGCAAAAATATGAGTAGCGGAAGTAATCATTACGGAGTTGGGAAATGACACAACAGGGAGGGACTTGGCTGTACTATTAGAGAGGTTCACCGAAAATGGGAAAGAGAAAAAAGTGACTGCAAAATAGATGCAATTCCTATGATCTATACAAGCCAGAGTGCATAGCACCAATGTTTTTAGAAAGGTAGATATGCAAGATAGGAGGTTAACCATGTCCAGAGAAGCTTGCTGGGGATTACTTTATTTCCTATTTGCTTGAATTTGGCATTAGCAACTTCTCTTGGGGACTTCCAAGGTCCATGACGTAATCCAAACTATAAACGGGCGAAGTTGTTCTATGATTTAGCAACAGCAAAAGGATTATGGAATGTACTCTGGTGTCTTGGAGTAACTTAATGAGACATGTTCTGGAAGAAAGATTAAATAAGTCCTGTAACTTCTCAATACAGTGGAATTTTCAGACTTAATTATGGATATGGATATGGATCCGAAAGAGATTCCATTGACAGGAGGAAGATTCACTTGGTCTGATTGGAGAAAACATAGGGAAGTTTTACAAGCTCGAACAATTTTAATCTCAGTTAATTGGGAAGAGAAATATGCAAATACAAGGGAGTCTTTACTACTGAGACTTCTGTATGATCACTTACCAATAATGCTGGATTTGGATAGATAATCAAGACACCTATAAGATTTGAGAACATGCATTTTGAAAGGAAGGGTTTGAAGACCAAGTAAAGAACTGGTTGGATTCAAAGTCCAAGAAGTTGACGAATAGGATTTATCATGAAATGCTAAAAGGAAAACTAAGAAGATTGGCATCAAGAAAGGACACAATAGGGAAACATGAAAATGTAGAACATGGTGGATCAAGGAAGCAGACAAAAACACTAGATTTTGTATAGACTGGAAAATACACATCGCCGCTACTACAGTATCTTCAAATTGTTCATTACTGGCAGAATAATTGACAACACAAATGAGAATTAGAATGAAATCTTTTACTTCCAACAGTGGAAGAAATTCATCTTGCAGGTTTAGTAGAAGAAGAGAAAACTTAAGTAGAGAGTTAAGCAGTCTCATAGAAGCAGAAAATTCACGAGCAGGATATATGCTACCAGGTTGGATAGATGCACAACGGAGTTTATATTAAAAATGTTGGGTGATAGCCGATAGGTAAGAGAGATGTCCTGACAACCTTTTATTTTCAGGATGGACTAGACGCATCTTCAAGAAACGAGATGAGCTTGATTGAGCTACTAATTTCCACTCATTGTAGCTCAAATATAAGTATCTATAACTATTAGATTAATGTTGTCATAAAAAAAAATAACTATTAGATTAATGCCAAAGTTGTTGCCTTTGAGGTTAGAAGTAGTCAAAGAATCAGATGCACAGAAAATACTTTTTTGAGAAAACCAGCAGATCAGACAAAGTTAGGAAATGATTGTCTGGATGTGGATTGAAAGAGGAAACCTATACTAGCTTGTAAGCTGGATATTTGAAAAACATGTAACCATGTGAGCCGGGAAAGGAGGATGAAACAATGAATCATCTCTTATTTGCATAGTGAGGTGGTAAAACTGTATAGATATCTGGACTATATTTTTCTCTCTGTGACTGATACGGCAATGCCTAAAGCCGTTATAAAGTGCTTAACCACCTTGAGGTGCTTTGCAGAATTTTAAAAGAAGTGTCAACTTAAGAACCTAACAGCTTACAAGATTCATCATCATGTAGGCAAGAAATATGAACCAAAACTAGACAATTTCAGAAGAAAGATTCGTAAAGCTTTTGCAGCACCAATTTGGTGCTTCTAATGTAGTTGTGACTGTACTATAGTACTTATAGAAACAAATCTGGCACAGGTGCAAATGCGCAATTATTAATAACATTACTAACAAAAAAGTCCCCACTGTCTTTTTACAACAACAGCAACAAACTCATTGTTGTAACTAATGTTAGGGAGGCTGTTCCGATAGACCCTCAGCTGAATGAACAGAACGAACAGTGAACAAGAAAAGGTAATAGCAACAAGCAGAAACAACAAGAAGATGATAAGATACCGAGCCTAAGAAAATAGCTAGCACCTAACAACATTGTTGTACACAAGGCCATGATACATATCCATTATCATTGCTACACAGAGACATACAATATACCTACTTGTATAAAAATCACATATGTCAAAGCTGAAGCATCATCCAAAATTCCAAATTACCTTCTCTGTATGAAATATTCATATCTATATCCATCAGTAACTTAAAAATTTAGTACTTATGTAGCACCCCCCTTAACTCAATTTACACAGCAACATTTACAAGGCCTTCCAAATGTTCAGTTAACAGAAAAGATTCAATTTTTTTGTTTCAAAAAGATCAAGAATCCAGTATAGTACAACCCCACCACCTCCAACATTGAGAATCTAGTATAGTCATGAATTCAAGAACACAAATTAAATTTCTTCAACCAAACCTAAATCCCAAGTTCAAGAATCAATTTTTGCCCAACCCCACCCCCCAACAACCAAAACCCACAAAATAAAACAAAAAATTAAAAGGGAAAAGGGGTTTTCCGATGGTGATTTACCTTTGAGCTTCGCCCAGGTTGATGGAGCCTCACTGGAACCTTCTTAAGACTTTGGTTTGTGCTAGTATGGTGATTTTATAAATTTTCAATTAAGTCTTAGGAGATTTGTTTAGTTTCATTTTAACCCCCAAAACTATCTTGAAAATTACATATTGGGTCCATATTATCATCTTTTTATAATTATTACAAGTAAATAAAGGAAAAGGACTATTGGAGGTTAACTTAATGGTGTAAATATTCGTACAAAATATTAAGAGTTTAATTGTAAAAACATATTTAAATAATTATATTTTTGCGAAGTTCATATTTCAATTTATCTACTTAATTTGTTACATTTTTGTGAGTTTTATACATTAACTATCACTTCCTTTGTGTTAAAATACACCTCAATATTCAGTTGACTACACGTGTTTGTTGTCGATTGAAATAATATTTGACCGACTCGGCATTGAGGTGTTTTAATACCAAAAAAGTGATAGTTTAAATAGGTAAAGAGAACAATGGATAGTTAAGATATAAAACTTGTGAAAAAACAATAATTTATGTGTTTTTTCAGCCTCTTGTTGGGCAAAATTTATCCGTGTATGATGTTTATATCAAATCATACTTTATTAACCCATAAGCATATTAGTTGATCATCTTCTTACATCCTAGCATATAATATAATCATAATGAGTGTCCAAAGAAACACGAGTTTTCCACCATACTATCACAATTTGGAGTACAGTAGGGGTCTGTTCGATATGAACTAGAAAAATAAGTAACTTTTTTTACTTGTGTTCGATGTATAAGCAAAAAAATATTATTCTAAAAGTATTTGTATATAATCTAAATAAATATTATGAAAATAACACTGAAGTGGGGTGGTGGAGATGGAACTATGGGTGACGGTGAAGTTGAGGTGTACCGAGAGTGGAAAGGACACAATCAATATGTAACATCAGAAGTAAACTCGTTTTCCCTACTTTCAATTTAAAAAAAAATCATTTTCCTCGATTTTTTAAGAAACTTAATTTTCCTAGAGAAAATATTATTTAAAAATTTTGATCTACGGAATATGAGAAAACCGAACACACCATAGAATTCAGAGCAGCTAAGTAAGGCCGGTCATCATGGCACACTTGCTAGTCAATGGGAGGGGTAAGAAGTTTGTGTTCCGGTGTACTCTTATCACTAACCCCGAGAGAGGCTATACTCTAAGAGCCAACCGACTCATTATCCCTGGATGCAAGGATTAAGAAATAGCAATGTATCAGGGGCTGAACGTACCTTCCCACCCCCCACGTCCTTGCGCGGGTGTTCTCAGTCTAACCACATGAATCAATACTACCAAAAGAAACCAAAGCACTTTTAAATTCACAATTCTATTTACAAGCAACTGGACCAGCAGACGTTGAAGTCAATACGATAAAAACATGTCGATAGGTTCAGAAACCAATTTAACAGAGAGTAAAGCACAACTTGCTTCGCTATGGACATAAAGTTAGAATACTTGAAATAAACTATACCCCTAAACCTGATAAGATTACATAGACGGGTTAACTCTGCAAGATGGTAATCTGAATAGTGTCATTCAATCACTGCAAAGATCGTCAAAACTCACGTCTTCTGATATAGTATCCAATTCGTCAATGGCTGCCAGATTGGGATGGATATTAGTATTGGTATATACTAAGCTAAAGAACTCAATATCAGATGCCACACAACTAACCTTGATTTTCTTGCTCTCCCCTATCCTGAGGATCCAAAAAGTCGTTGGTATCTGTTGCAAGAAAGGCTGATCCAGAGTAGCCCTCTAGAATCTCTGTATAGAACAGAAAGTAAAAACATATAACAATGTGAAATTGATCAAAATATTACTCCAGAAGAGAAGGGAGCACAAACCAGAAGTGTTGGGAAAATCAGCTGTTAAGTCCGAGAAACTGAAGTTTCGAGGAATCTTTCCCAAGAAACCAAAGGAAGAAGTATCAACACCCCAGGGATCCTCAATCACTGGTTGTACACTTGGCTCAACATATGAATTCCCAACTCCAGGACGAGCCTGCTGGAGAATGCCCTCACCACCATAGTTGCCTGAATAACCAGCTGAGTTGATCATCCCCCCATTTGGTCCTTGCATCAGTCCCAGGTTTGCATGCTGAGGCAATAGCATGTTTGGTGATAAATCAATGCTTCTTGCATGAGCAGAAACATCCATAGCAGCTTGCGCATATGATTGGACTGACGAAGCACCATTTGTGTAAACATGAGGTAAATTGCCATTAACAGTCTGGTGCATGTTTGCAAGCTTCACATTAGGCTCAGCATGCTCTGTTGCTTGAAAGGTTGAGTTCTGTGCTACTGTCAATATGTCATAGTACATAATCACTTACTTTTCCTTATCAGTATTTAATAGGATGAAATCGTACAAAAAACTTAAAGCAATATAACAGGTATACAAATGCATAAGATGTGTTTGTTTTCAGGGTCGCAATGTACACTCCTTCATCCTTAATATATAAACGAAATAAAAAAGGGAAACTAAAATAATAACATACATACCATGGTTATCTCACTTCTGACATGCATCTAGAAACTAAAGGAAGATTTTGAGACTACGATGTTGATGATTTGGATGAAGCCTAAACTTCATTTGTTTCCTCCATTTCTCTCAAACTTTTACTCAATTTTACTTGTCAAAATCAAGAATTTTTTTTTATCATCTTCACCAACTTCAACAAGTATGAATGATCTCAAGTTGAAAACACAATCACAGTGCCGAAAGACAGATCCTCTGGGACACTTTTCCTGAAAAAATCCTTCCCGTAACTATCCCTAATATTCACATTTTGATCTGCCACTTTAAACCCTCAAACCTTTCTTTGACTAGCCAACCTAAAATCCTATTCGATTGTATGAAAATACAAAGCAAGGAAGCTGAAAATTGGAAAAGAGTGGGAAACTATAACAAATTTTATGATGGAAAAGAAAAACAGAGGCATAATAATTATTTCCAAGAAGATCAATAGGGAATCTATGAATTCATATCTTACCTGGTTGAATCTGAGATCCATTAGACACAGGAGCGGATTCAGTTGCATACATACGCATTGACTCAGCCTGTCTCTCAAGCAACTCATTGAATCTCGTAATTTGATCTTTTACTATCAACCTCGTATAATAAGCCCTGAAAAACTCATGGTTTTCTTCTTCAAGCCTTTGCCACACTGGAAAAGAGATCAAAATGTCAAATTAACTCCCCGTAGACACATGAAGCACAGAGATCACAACCATCAACTACTCGAGATAAGACAGGCCAAACACATTTTAAAACAAATACTAATAATAATTTCATACATTTTTCAACTCCATCAGAATAAGCTTAAATATTTTATTTCTGATTGATAACAAATACTACTCTGAATAGAAGTAGGGGGAGGAATGACTTCCATAATCCCTCTTCAAATAATTTTCTTCCTACTATTCATCATAATAGAGTTAATTCCTTAAATGGTCATCCAAGTAATCAAACTAACCCAACAAAGGCGCTTTTGTTTTTATTTATCACAAGCAAGTCCTTCAACTATTACTTTATCTCTTATGAAATTATCCTAGCCTTTTAAGTTTCTATTATACTCACCTATTTTGCTTAGTTGGAATCTTAAATCCCACTTTAATGACAAACCCCGTAACGTGAACCCACCCAAGACCCAAAATCTGACCCAACAAAAAATTCTATCGTATGGAATTCCAGTATTCCACGAACATCAGAAGATCATTACAATACCTGTCCATTAATCATAAAACTCAATCTGCTACATTTGTGTGGATAATCATTTGGCTACTGATTGTCTGACATGCCTGAAGTATAAAATGACAGAAAGGGGGCCAGTTTTCATTTTTGTGTTTATTTTTATTTGTTTGGCGCCAACATCAACTGATATAAAAGGCACAAGTCATTTGTTAGGTTGTCCATTAAATTAATCAGCATATGGTTCATATATTACTTCTTTATTGTATAATATAATTATTTGGTGATAGTATTTAAGAAGGTTACAAGACGAGGTTGGATTTTTAGTGAACTTCTTCTTTAATTGAAAGAATAAGGAGTCTTAGACCTTGTTTGTTTTTAATACGAATAAGACATCAGAATATATAAATATACACATGATTATTAAGATACTGTATCTTTATGTAAACACGGTATAATTAAGACTATTAATGTTCTTGTTGGTCAGATTTTGGGTCTTAGGTGGGTTCAATTAATGGGGTTTGTCATTAAAATGAAATTCATGATGCCAACAAAGCAAATTAGGTGAGTTAAGTAGTTCAAAAGGCTAGGGTGATTTTATAAGAATAAAGTAATAGTTGAAAGATTTTTATCATAAAAAAACAAAAGTGATTTTGTTAGGTTATTTCCATCACTTGGATGACCGACCAAATAAGGAATTAACTCCATCATAATAATTCTCATAACAGATCGTTTTTCTATTTTATTTCCTCAGATTCATTGTCTTCCAAATTAAGTAAATTTTAAGAAATGAGAGTACAGATAAACTCTGAAAAAGTCAAAAGCATACTATTAACAAAATATAAGGAACAAAATAGAAAAAGAGAGGACCCACCAAATTCAGTGAAACTAGGCTGAATCTTTGCCTGATGTAAGAGGGTATCAACAGTTTCCTTCTGGTTCATGTAAAGCTGTAAACATCTTTCTATGAGATTTTGCACCTGAAATCAAAGAAGCTCATTGTTAGGACAGAAAGCGCCATAACTCTATGATCCTATAAGATGCCCACATCCCAATGAGATACATCTCGGGAGGGTGAAATGTACGCAGACCTTACCCCAGACTCCTGCCTTGTATGAGGTAGAGAACATGTTTCCAACATATAAACAAAAAAATAAAACAAACTACAAAATTCAGTTTTTTCATTCTCTTTTCAAACACGTAACACAACAACTACTCAATCCAAATCCCAACCAAGTCGGATTCATCTATACGAATCATTCACTATGCATGTAGCAAAATTTAAACCATGCACATGCTGAGGTTAAGATCACTCCCTCTGATCCAATTTATGTGGCACTTTTCGCTTTTCTAGATTTAAATTATGTTAATTTTGACCAACATTTTTAAAGGGTTAGGCAACAATTCTTGCGGGAGTGAAGTATCTTTTGCCTTGAAGTAACTGAAAGAGTTATAAGTAGCAAGAATTATATCTACAGATTATGAAATTATCCACGCAATTCAATCAAATACTTGCTGTATATGCTCAAAGAAAATTGTGCATGCTCTATCTCTTTCCATTTGATTCAGGGCTTATTAAATGATTCATACCGAGAAACAAGAAAACGAATGTTATGATTGTAGCACAATGCTTACCAGTTGTATATCTTCACGCGTGATTTTCCTAACCTGCTCACCAGACATTTTTTCAATCTTCCAATGTTAAAAAGCTCAGCAGAAACTTGATGCAATTTCTGTTGACAAGGCCAGGTAAAGAAAAAATTCAACTCTTGCTACCAAAAATAAATAACAATTGATATCACCTGATATGTTAAGGTAACTTCTAGATAATTAGGGTGTAATTAGCAAAGCACCGCAAAAAATAAATAGTAAACAATAAGCTAGTACTACACATTAAACAATAAGCTAGTACTACACATATAAAAGACCCAACAATATGGCATCAAGCAAAACCACAGCAAACTGCAGGTTGTACAGTTAAGGAGAAATGTCTAAATGCATGTAACCCTATGTGTTAAGAATATTGTGAAAATATCGTAAGCTCAATTAGGGAGATTCATTACCAGTTAGGATCAATTAAGAAGATTATTTGCTTGCAATTATGTACTCTTTGAATTCCTTCTATTTTAGGATGTTGTACATCACTGTTTAAACTCCCATTAGCTTAACGTAACAATGAAGCTGAAATATTGCCCGGACGTCTTTTCTCCCCTTTTCTGCATGGTACCAGAGATATGGTATTGAGTACCATATCTGAAACTTCAATTTTTTCTATGTTCAACAAAAGAGAGACAGAAGCGACAGAAAAGGAGAAGTAACAGAAAAATCAACTTGTGGAAGAATACTTTTTCTCCACAATCTCCTGTGCTGCGATATTGCATGGTAGATGTAATCATGTCTCGCCGGCATTTCCAGCACATTTGAGGTTCACCATTAAAGGATATGACGACCATCTGATCAACAAATATGAGATATTACAACCTCCAATCAAAAAACATTGATCAAAGCAGATGCAAAACTGTGCAATTTGCTATGACATTCTCTTGATCCCAAGCTACTTAATCTATTCCTTTTCTGCAAGACCAGTTGTAGAATATAAACTACGTCTAAGGCATTGTGTATGAGTTAGTTTTCCGATGAGAAGCATAGCATATGAATTCACCATAGTAAAAAGTTACGTGGTAGTGTATGGACCTTTCTTTACTTCTTGTTGAGGAGTTCTACAGAAACCCATGGGAGAACTACGGAAAAACTACAGGGTGAGAAAGATGGATATTAGGGAACAAGATGCATGGAAAACCACTATGTTTATATTGGATGAATTGCAGAGAAAGGAATATATATATATATATA
>JAJOOH010002253.1:0-26834 GCA_029582605.1 Solanum gracilifrons | reverse complement strand
AATCATACCAAACAAACATGAGACAATTAAATGAAAGGTGTCAATTAAGTCTTGCTTTGGTTTTTTGTGACACTTTGACCAAGAAAGGGTTAAATCCATTTTAAAATGTAATTAAGTAAATCTGGGACCAAATTAACATTTTCAAAACCTTCTAATCTTTTATAAAATACAAAAAAACACTTCATTTTTCAAGTTTTATAATTCTATCCAAACCATTTAAAAAAAAAGTAAAAGAAAATATAATTTTTTGTTCTTCTCCCAACGTTCTCTCTTCTCTTCTTCTTCTTCCTTAGAAAATCCGAAAATCCGACTATCAAAACAAATATTCTCCCCCATTATCTTATCTTCCTCCTCATCTCCGACCGTGACTCTCTCATCTTTCTTTCTGAACTGAAGATTGTGTTCGAGTTAAAATGTGTAAGTCATTTTTTTGAAAGATTTTACAATTTTCGAACAATACTAAGTTTTTTTCTTGGGTTAATGAACAATAAATCGTTTTATAGATGTGAAAATTGAATAATGGTGTAATGGTAGCTATTATTTATTGTTTTTGAAAGAAAAACAACAAACCCAAAAAAGCCCTAATTTTGAGGAAATGTATATGTATTGTTAACATTCAGTGAAAATTCATTTTTTTGTTGCTTTTGTTGTTCTTTTTGTGACCATTTTGTTCATATGATTTTAGAAATATAGTCTTGATCAATTGTCCAACATATATTTCATTTGTTGAAAGATGTGTCGTATGTTGCTACATTTTAGTGATATGTTGGTATATATTTCAACAAAGTTGTCATATGTTGGAACATATCACCTATGTGTTAGGGCAACAAAATGGTCATTTGTAGTAACAGAAGATTAATTTGTGGCACATGAAGATTCATCTGTGGCCACAAAAGATTCATTCGTGGCAACAAAAGGTACATATGTGGCAACAGAATATCCATATGTGTCAACATAAGTATAAATTGCTACCCATTATTATTTTATAATCAATTGTAAACTCTCAACCTTTTTTTATTTACCTTGTAGATGAAATGATATAAGAAGTTTCATCCATGACAACAACTCAATCTTTTATTGGTGTTGCTTCCTCTTCTAACATCAAATGCTCTTTTTGTCTATGCGAAGAATGTGAGCAGCAACATGATTATTTTATTAGTCGTGTTAAAGAACTGACTGATATTTTTAAGAAAATGACTTATAATATTGATGTCTATACATCTAAGAAGATTTCATAGTCTTTAAAGTGTAGGAGGTTGAAAAAATGTATTTCCCAATCACTATCTATAATTAGTGAAAGAAAAAAATCAATGACTACTGCTCCACTATCACACTCAAACCCAAAAGGCAAGGAGAAAGAGAAGGAAAAAGAGAAGGAGAAGGATAAGGAGGAGGAGGAGAAGGAGAAGGAGGAGAAGGAGAAGGAGAAGGAGAAGGAGCAGGAGAAGGAGAAGGAGAAGGATCAAGAAAAGAAGAAGGAGAAGGAGAAAGTGAAAAAGAAAGCGAAAGGGAAAGAGAGAAAGAAAAAGAAAGAGAAGAAAGTTGAAGTCGTCAGTTGTGATGTGAAGCAACAATATCCATTTGAAGGTTTTAACATTGACGGCGAGGGTCCAACTGAATTAATGTCATCCTTTTCGCAATGGATAAACGAGGGTCTTTACAAGCATCATGCAAAAAAGTAAAGTTGTTCAACTATTATTAGTATTTCTTCTTGTTGTCCACTAAATATTTATTTATAATAATTACAAAATTGCAGAAGAGACAAGGACGATCACTACTTAGCCAATTGCTCGGATCTTGAGTTCAAACAACTTGATTTTGTATTTGCATTTCCAAAGAAGAAAGATTGGTTCTACGTAATGTCTCAACCCAATAAGTGCTGAACTGATGAGGTAAATTCATGTCCACTTTTATCTTTTGATTAAGACATGAATACATACAAATAAATTGATACATAAATACACTTGTTGATGCATCTGTGTAGTATACGGATGTCATTTTATACTATTTGCGGAAGAAGTCGAAGCAACAGAGTCATTCTAAATATCGATATACCACTACTAATTATTTTTTCAAAACATACATTGACAATGCCAGTGTTGTTCCTGAATATGAGAATAAAATCGTTGGCACTATCAAAGGGTTTGGTATACATGTTGGACTGCCTTGGCACCTCACAGATGAGGTTTATGTCCCTGTAAATTGTAATGGGGAGTTTCATTGGGTCTTGGCAGTCGTTGTTTTGAAGGAACGACACATAAATGTGTATGATTTGATGTCCTCATCTAGGACTAACAGAAAATTGTGTGCCGAGATTCAAAAGTTGTCTACAATGTTGCCAAAGTACCTTGAATCCAATGGATTTTATGAGCAAAAAGACCGAACCAACTGGTCAGTTCTTGAATCTTACCCGGGCAAGAAAAAATCTCACCCATTCGAAGTCATACATGTTACTGGTATTGCCCAACAAGCAAGCAATAGTTTGTAAGTAGTATCACATTATTTTTTTAGTCTTACCACTATCGAAATGTGATGTGAATATTAGGTTTGTATATTCTAATTGATGATATACCATGCAATGATTATGGAGTTTTTGTAGCTGCATACGCTGAGTTTTTGAGTGATGAACTACAAATACCATCTAATGGAATTATTTCTCAATCCCTTCGCTTGAGATATGCTTCACTCCTATGAAATTATGGGATTTTAAAGGCTCGGAGTGGCTATGTTAGTAACAATGAAGACTCACATAGGCCTAGACCTAAAAAAGCAAAGTTCGTTGAAAATGTTGTGGTTACCACCATTGATTAGATTGATGGTTATGTATACCATTGTGAATTACCTTTTTATTGATAAGTTGTATACAATAATTGGTGAAGTGTTCATTTTTGTTGATAATATTAATATTAATGATTATTATTATTATTACTATTTTGTTGGAAAAAATGTCAATTATGATGGAAAGGAAGAAATGTGGTGTCTGTGGCAACATATATAATCTCTGTTGTAAAATACACCACAAAATTATCTGCATGTTCCCCAACAGAAAGGATACATGTGGTAACATATGTCACGGAAAGAAGATATGTGGTAACATATGTCACAGAAAGGAGATATGTGGCAACATTATGTTGTCATCAATTGTTCATTTTTGCTGATAATATTAATATTAATAATTATTAATATTATTTTTATTTTGTTGGAACAAATGTCAATTATGATGGAAAGGAAGAAATGTGATGTCGTGGCAACATATATAACCTCTGTTGTAAAAAACACCACAAAATTATCTGCATGTGCCCCAATAGAAATGGTATATGTGCCAACATATATCACACTTTGAATTGTCAAAATTAAAAAAAAATAAAAATTGAAAAGGTTTAAAACAATCATCCCTTCATTTTTCCCTCTCTTTTCTCCTCTATAAAAGATAAAAGGTCATTTCATATTTCAAATTTAATTTAATTAGTTATTTTCTTTTCTCTTTTTTCCTTCCTTTCTCTCGTTCCATTATTCCTTCACAGATCAAGGTTGTTGTTGCGATATTTTCTACAACATTAGTGGTAATCTGTTGCGATCCTCTTCTACAACAAGGCATCATTGCCCTCATCATTTCTAGTTTATCGTTGATATATTGTCAGGTAAAATTTAATTAGGGTTTTGAGAAATACTTACTGGTATTAAATCAGGACGTTTTTAGTGGTTTTATCACTTATTTGTTTGTACGATGGTTGGATAGTTATTCCTTTTGTTTGTAGGATGGTTGGATAGTTATTCCTTAATTTGTAGTTCGTTGGTTAGGGTTTAAGGAGGGTTTTGTGGTTTGTTGGTTGGTTCATGTGTGGTATTGAATCGTATTTGTTGTTTGTGTTGTTGTGTTTGGTTGTTGTTATTTTTGTTAAGAAATATTTGATTTTTGTGGTTGCAGATACAAATATAATGGCTCCTGTCAAAAGAAAAATTGTATTAACAAAAGAAACAACTGACACAAAGATCTAGAAGAGGCCTAGGACTAGAACTTGTAGGAAGAAGAATGAAAATTCGACTACCACTCTTTTAGAAGAACTAGCATCTGAAGTAGTTTCTTCTTCTCAAGTAGAAACATAATTTTCTCAAAAAGAATATGAAGAAAGAGTAAAAGAAAAATAATGAAGTAGATGATGATGGAGAAAGAGCAGAAGAAGTTGAGGAAGAAGAGGGAAATAAAAAAGAAGTTGAGGAAGATAAAGGAAAACAAAAAGAAGTTGAGGAAGAAGAAGGAAAAAATAAAGAAGTAGTTGAGGAGGAAGAAGAAAAAATAAATGAAGTTGATGAAGACAAAGGAAAACAAAAGGAAGTTGAGGAAGATGAGATCAAAACTATCAATGCACACACTTTTCCTGTGCATTTGCAGCCTAATGCTACTGGTGATAGCATTATGAGGTCAGGAATGGGAAAATCTTTCGACACCTTCATGATCACCCTTAAGCAGAATGGTTTGGAAGATTTTTTTAGGAATAGTTATTTTGGTCATTTTCTTGATTTGCCAGAGAATAATAATGCACGTTTTCAAATGACTATGGTCTATGAACTTCTGAAAAGAAGGTTCATTTTTCAGAATCCTGAAAAGAAAGATGAGGTTTTGATTAATTACTGTGGCATGCCATTCTTCTTTGGCAGAAGAGAGTTTGCCATAGTTTCAGGGTTAAAATGCCATCTCCTTCTGAGCTAGTCCCTGAATTCATGGTAAAAAAAGAACCACGGAGGCGAAAGAAAGGAGGAAAAGAAAAAACAAGACAGTCAACTGAGGAGCAGGACTTGGTGTCCCTTGTTGGCACAAGCTTCAAAAATCCCGATTTAATATATTTGTTGAATGTCGAGGATACACCAAGAAAGCACAAGGAGTCATTGTGCTTACTTTGGTTTGTACATAATGTACTTTTGGCCAAAGATCTCAATAACAACATATCCCTTAAATGGGTGAATTTATCTCAGAATATTGAGGCTTTCAACAACTATCCTTGGGGTCATGAGAGCTTTGAATTAACTGTCAAATACTTGTTGAAACATTTAGGACCAAAGACCAATAACTTATTTGGCTTTCCATGGGATTTCATGGTAAACATAAATGTTCTTAATCTTTTTATATTATATTGAATAATTCAACATTTGATTTGTGACATGTTTTCCTTTTTTTTTTTATAGGCTTGGGCATTTGAAGTCATTCCTCATTTGACCCATCAAGTAAATGCAGAAGAAGAGATCTCATCTCCAAGGATATTGAGATGGTTGAGATCAAAAATAAAAATTGCCAAAAATATTTTAGATCTTTATAACCCTCCTCATGATGCAATAAGTTATTATTATATTACACCCATATATGTAGCAACATGTGACCCAAATGTTGCTACAGATGACTCATATGTTGCTATATATGGTCCATCTATCACAACATATGATACAAATGTTACTACAGATGACTCATATGTTGCTACAGATGGTCCTTCTGTTGCAACATGTGACACAAATATTTCTACAGATGCCTATATGTGTCAACATATCACTCATCTGTAGTGACATATGACACATATGTGGCAATAACTGACCCAAATATTCCTACGGATGACTTATTTTTATAATTTTAGGTTGTGCATCCATGACTTGTCCCAACAGAAAAGGAATTGCAAATGCCATATCTAATTACTCTAGGGTTGGTTGAAACTTTATTTGATCTTGTTGTGGATAGAGTTAAAATGGAATTGGCTGGAGTAAGAACCATCAAAAGAGACAGAGTTGTTAATGAATTAGTTGTTTTTTATGGGGGTGATGGTCATGATATTGATGATGGTGCTGGATAAGACCAGGGGGCTACCTCTTGTAGAAGATGTTCTGTCTTTCTCTGTGACAAGTGCAAGAAACAAGATGAAGATTCTATCATGTATCTTCAAACATTGAGTCAGGCTGCCAATGAATTTTAAAACAAGAAGGGGTCAAGGTCATTCCTTCAAAGAATGTTCGGCATCCATATACTCCACATGCCAAGAGGAGGAAAAAATCTTTTATCAAGGCAATACAAAATTTGAAGAAGAAGATCTTTGAAGAATTACCAATGGCTGTATGAGAGGAAGTGCTAGAGTTCAAGCATTTGAATGTTTATAAGCGTGTGACTATAGCTAAAAAGAACAAATTGGTGGACTTGACGAGAGCAAAGGAACTGCGTGCACAATACGACATGCATTATTTTAGTGGAGAAGATTTCAGGACTATGACAAGCATCGACATTTGGTGGGAAGACTAGGTAATTTTTCTCTACTAGTACTTCAATTTATAATGTTCGTTTGTTTTATCTTTTCAATGATTACTCTTCTTTACTCTTTAATATTATTTTTTATTTCAGTATGTTGATGAAATCCTTAGCCTCAGGAGGGAGAGGCATGTGAGATATCCTAAGTACTATGATTCCACAGATAGAATCTTGGATCTCAACTTCTATTCCAACTTCAAAGTAAGATATAATAAAATGAGCGAGGAGGCAACAACAGTTAGTGGCAGAAACTTTACGCAGTTAATTAATGAGTTTGGATGGGATAAAGATATTATTAACTATGTCAAGGGTATTAGGCCATATCCTGGAGGCATGGATTGGATTGGTACAAAAAGGCTTTTGACAGTCATGAACTTGAACAAAACTCATTTTGTGACTCTTTAGATCCGCTTGCACGAGGGTCGCATGAATGTTTATGACTGTCTGCTGATGGGTATGGAGCATGCCAAGTTTTTGACATTCATACAACTTGTCTTCAAGTTGTTGCCAAAATTGTTGAAGCAAAGTGGAATAATAAAGCATTTGCCAGATAAGTTCCTCAATGAACCATGGGAATTTAAAGGTCGATTGGAACCCATAGTAACAAATGATTCCAAAGCCGCGTGCGGGTCATGTTCGCTTGCATTTATTGAGAATTTGATTACCCATACAACAATTCAACCTCCCCAAACCCTGTTGTGTGACAATGCAATTCGTCGAATGCAATGGGTTTGGGTTGCTGGGATAGCATCTAGGAGCTTGAAGCCTTGATAATGTGTTTGTAATTAAAGACAATGTATTATTTTATAACTTATGTTATTTTATCTTATATTGAGAGCAAGTACATAGTATGTGATATTATATTGAGAGTAAGTACTTGATCAAATGTTGTTACATATGTCTCATATGTAGCAACATATGGGTCATCTATAGCAACATATGGGACATCTGTAGCAGCATATGGGTCATCTGGTCAAATGTTGCTACATAAGGGTGATATGTCGCAATATTTGAGGCATCTGTAGCAACATTTGACTCATATGTTATGTTAAGAACAAGTAAAAATGTTGGAACAGGAGTGCAAAACTACGTTTATTTATTTTATTTCCACAACTATAATAATTTTAATGGTTGTACACAACTACATAAGAATTTTCCATCCTCCACAGTGTTCTTCTTGGTAATGCTTAAAAATAGAAAAAAAACCACAACAAACAACACGAAGATTAACTTCCAGTTGTTACAACATTTGGTCTTCTTCTTCTTCTTCTTCATCATCACACATTTGTTACTTCTTTTAATATGATTTTCATCATCAATTTCCAACTCCTTAATTCTGTTCGCCAATCTCAAAATAACGAACTTAGATCGAATATCAACATCTTCACGATCCCTCAATCTAAAGAAGTTGCATGCATTCTCCTAAAATACACACCACAAAGAAAATGTAAATTAAAAAAAATAAAAATAAAGAGAAGTCTCCAGACTAAGATGTAGAAATGTACATACACGATAGCGTGGACAAGACCAAAATCTTTGACCTGGATTATCCTTCGACCATGAAGTTTGCATTTAAAGTAAGTCTCCATGTTTGCAACAGATTTTCACACCTAACATGGGATCATGTTCATCATAACAAATTCGATTCAATATTGCATTTGACATTATATCAAAAGTAACAAAAACAAACAAAACTCATTCATTAGATCTAGATCTAAAGTACTGATCTATATTTAAAGAACTCATTCTTACCCAATCACTATATTGCAAAATTAATGATTTTATTGATTTGACAATACATGACAATGCTGAGATTTGGTTTAACCAAAGGCCAATCAAATTAGTTGCGTGTTAAAAAACAAAGAACATAAAAGACTAATAGAAAAAGACTGATAAAATAAAAAACATCATTATATCCCATGCACTCCAGAGATTCGAGATCCATGCGAAGAGAGAGAAGACACAGAGAGAGAAAGCACGAAGAGAGAGAAATCGAAGCGGTGAGGAAGAAAATGAAAACCATATTCTTTAAATGAAAATGAAAACCCTAATTTATATATATATATCCCTTCTAGAAATGAAATAATGGGCCGATTGTGACACTTTAGAGGTTGGGCCTGCCTATGACTTTTATAAAGTACTTACGTTTTTTAAGTTGTTGCAACATATGCCAATTATGTGTACATGCAAGTAGTATCACCATTAATAGAGATGAATTCAAGCACATAAACTTGGGAAACATTAAACATAAACATAAACATGTCATTGATAGTTGATAGTTGAACTAGTGACATGCAAGGCTAGGCTAGACTACATATCCATATTTACAACGCATTAACGCTAACAAAAACAACAAAATTTACATCTGAAATGCTCTAGCCCATTGATAGTTGATATAGTGACATGAAAGGCTAGGCTAGGCTACGTATCCATATTTACAAGGCATTAACGCCAACAAAAATAACAAAATTTACAACTGAAACGCTCTAGCCCTATACTACTACTTCAGCCAGCAAAAAGGGACTTGATTGGAGGATTTGGAGTCAACATTGAGCGATTAAACCTGGAGGGGAATCACCATTCTTTCTTGAAGGGTGGTGGATCAGAGCTACCCATGCACTATGTCACAAGACCACCTACAGAAAAACAAACAACCATAGTTAGTTACCCCATACACGTCGTTACAGTAGACAAAATGTTATATATAAAGTAAGAAGACTTACCAAATGATGAAGCTACCCTCCATTAGACAAGATCCAACAAAAACAAACAACGAACATCACTCATGCACTGAGAACACACTTGAAGAAGACACCATATTAACTGAGAACAACATAATTACGGTGATCACCCACAACAAGAGCATGCGAAGACTTAAATTTGTCCAAAGTGGTAACATCTTCTCAGGGAAATTTGAGTGTGAAGAGAGGAGAAAGAATAAAGGAAAGAAAATATAAAACGAGACCTTATTTTTGTGAATTAAGGGAACCCGAATGGACCCTTTTATAATGAGTGAGAGTGAGTGGAATGTGTATTAGTGGAGTATTCTAGAATGATCTGTTACATTACATGTTGAATTAACCCCAAAAGGACCATTTTATGATATACACATGTTGCCACATATTACATGTCTGTTGCAATTTATCAAACAGAACGTGCATATGTTGCCACATATAACACTTCAAGCTTCGGTTAATCGATAAATTGAGCGATTTAAGAATGGGAAAATGTCAAATTGGACCAAATTTTAGTACTTTGAACCATAATTAAGCAATAAAAATATGCTATAACACTTGGAACAACGATTTACAAGGGTGTTATATAACTATCATATTGAGTTACTTGGTCATTGTATGATGAACTAGTGATATGATAGTCTTTGTAAAAATAATTGATAGAATTGAATGAAGGTTGTTGTATTAGACCATAATTCTGTACTTAGACATGTTGTAGGACTAAATATTAGTGTTACATGTTGAATAAGGTGACAATTTAATTGAATTAACCCCAAAAAAACCCTTTTACGATATATACATGTTGCCACATATTACATGTGTGTTACGATTTATCAAACAGAACGTGCATATGTTGCCACAGATGACACTTCAAGGATCGGTTAATCGATAAATTGAGCGATTTAGGAATGGCAAAATGTCATTTTTTTAGATTAAACATTTTATAAAGAACAAATTCAAAAACAGAACGTGCATATGTTGCCACACATGAAAATTTAATTAATACAGAAATTTAACTACTTTATCTGTTTCTAAATCACACCTACATAATTCACAACGAAAGTGAAGGCTTTGAACAGTGCAATAAATTGGTCTTTCTCCCAACAAATGAGGTTCTGGCACCCTTCTATATAAAGTATATCGCAACTTCTCTCGACATCTTCTGAATTTTAGCGGAGTCATGTTGGCAATGAACATTAAGTCTTCTCTCATGGATTCACCGCCATTGAAGATTGAAATTATGGCAAGCACATAGGATGCACCAATGTGGCCACCGTCTGCTTCTTAACTAAGAATTCCCAATCCATTTGAATCGCTACGGTTGAAAAAAATCATACTACAGAAAAAATAACACATTTAAAATGCAAACTATATTGATAAAAACGTGAATACATTCGAAAAACATTAAAAATTACCACGCCTTTTCTGTATAAGGCTTCTAAATTCCCCGATGCTCTGCACATTTCCAGGAAAGAAGTGCATCTTCGAACAACTGAACACGGCCATATAAATACAGGAATGTTGAGCAATATTACCTTCTGATATGCATAAGGTTCATTAGCGACTTTATTGAGGACCCTGGAACTGAGAAATCAAATCAAATGGTTAGGAAATAAAATTAAAAAGCGAAAATTGTTCAATACATACGTACCTTAATTTAACCCTCATTAAATCTTTGAGGGAGTAGGAAGCAGTCCCTTCAACGATATCAATTAGTAGTTCCCTCGGAAGGGATTCAATGTAGTTTTTTTTTACTCATAGTCATTTTTGAAGATTTCTTATTCTTCCTTCCCATCTTGGAGAAAATTAAATGAAAAGACCTTTTATTGTTGTGTTCTTCTTATATAATATAATCCTAATGTAATGAATGTGAAAAGTTGCAACTTCTAAAGACGAAGAGGCACTTCTGACTTTTCAAATGCAAGTACTTAATTTTTTTGAAAAAAGGTTAAAACTATAAAGAGCTATAATTAATGAAGAAGGTTGTTGTATTAGATTGTAATTCAATTGAATTAGCCCAAAAAGCACATTTTAGGATATACACATGTTGCCACATATGACATATATGTTGCAGTTTAAATTGTTAAATACAACATTTTATACCACATAACGTACATATGTTGTCATAGATGGCATTTCAAGGATGGTCAAAATGAGAACACTATGAAAAAATAATAATAATTTTAGATTAAACATTTTATAAAGAATAAATTCAAAAATAAGTACAAAACACAAAAAGGCAATCTTTTTCACCATGAATTTGGTTTGCAAGTTATGTACATATGTTGCCACATATGGCAATTTAATTAATACCACACAGTGGTATAAGGCAAAAATTTAACTACATAATCTAGTTCTAAATCACAACGAATATCATCTTCACTGTCGCTTTCCATGGGCCAGCTATTCCTGCGACCGATTCGCTCAAATTGATAAATAGTGCAACAAATGGGTCTTCCCCCCAACAAATGAGGTTCTGGCACCCACATTCCACCTAAAATATTTCACAAATTATGTCGACATCTTCTGACTTTTAGTGGCTCCATTTTTTCATATTGACAATGGACATTAAACCTTCTCTCATGGATTCACCACCATTGAAGATTGAAATTATGGCAAGCACATAAGATGCACCAATATGGCCACCGTCTGCTGCTTGATTAATCATTCCTAATGCAGTTGGATCGTTACGGTTGAAAAAATCAAACTACAGAAGAAATAACACATTTAAAAGGCAAAATACATTGATAAAAACGTGAATACATACGAAAAACATAAAAAATTACCACGCCTTTTCTGTATAAGGCTTTTAAATTCCCTGATGCTCTACACATTTCCAAGAAAGAAATGGCTTCTTGAACTATCGACCATCTATGATAAGGAAAGTTGATCAATGCTACTTTTTGATACAGAAGGTTCATTAGCGACTTGATTGAGGACCCTGAAACCGAGAAATTAAATCAAATGGTTAGAAAATCAAATTAAAGAGTGAAAATTGTTTAATACATACATACCTTAATTTAACCCTCATTAAATCTTTGAGGGAGTAGGAAACAATCCTTTCAACGATATCAATTAGTAGTTCCCTCGGAAGGAATTCAATGTAGTTTTTTTTACTCATAGTCATTTTTGAAGATTTCTTATTCTTCCTTTCCATCTTAGAGAAATTAAATGAAAGGACCTTCTATTGTTGTGTTCTTATATAATGCCAGGAAAATTGTGAAAAGTTGCTACTTCTGAAGACGAATAGAAGAGATGAGAAGAGAGAAAGAAGAGAAGAGAAGAGACACAACTTTTGACTTTTCAAATGAAAGTACTTATTTTTTTTAAAAAAAGGATAACATATGAAGAGTTGTAATTAATTTTTTTCTTGAAAGTTGTTCCAATGACAGTAATGATTGATTGATGGTTCACACAACTTACACATAATTATTTATTAGAAATATGTTGGAACAGATGCGTTTTCTGCGGTACTTGTAACACATAATTGACATATGTTGGAGCATATGCAATATTATGTTGTAAGATCTAACACATAATTATTATATGTTGGAACAAATGCGTTATTCTGTAGTACATGTAACACATAATTGACATATGTTGGAACATATGCAATATTCTGTTGTAAGAAGCAACACATAATTAAATAAATCACACATTTTATATAAATAACATAACATAACATAAGTTGATTCAAATTAAGATAATAAGATAGGGAACATCATCCTCAAATAAAAAAGAACATTCATTAAAATTCAACAACACTTATGGAGCATTTCGATTTGGGCATGTAGTTCTTTTGTGGCCAAAGTCCATATATACAGAACACTTATTTTTTCTTGTTGGAAATGATTCACCAACTCCACGCCGTCTCTTATATCTCCTTCTTCCAGGCTTGCTTTGATCAACATATGGAGGATGTATTTCTCTCTCCATGAACAATCCAAGAATCTTCAGGTGGCACCGGGTGAATTTCCTCACAATATGTCATTATGTATTTTTCCACTGAATAATATGGAGAGGAGTACTCATAAATCTGATTTCCAAAATCGGCACCATATTGGGCTCGAAGCGCTGTCATGGCATGTGGACAAGGTATTTTGTCCAAGTAAAAAATTCTACAAGTACAAGTTCTTCTTTGTAGATCCACCGTAGCAACATCACTATGACTAGTGACACTGAACTTGTAGTTAGCGATTTGATGAGCCAACAACTTGTGCCCGCGTTGACATACTTTGATATGTCTTTTTCAATTGAAGGAACAAATCTATTTGCAGAGTTCACCAACTCCATACGCCTCTGGTGACATAAAAGTGCAAATCTCCAGTTTATTTCATCAAATAGAGCGACAATGGAAAATTCTCTTTCAACATCAAACATAGAATTCACCGACTTCGCGATGTTTGACGTCATAATGTTATATCTATACAACAAAAAATAAATATCAATCAAAACACATAAAATTACAATAAACTCAAACGAGATGGTATAGACAATAATGTAGCTATGTCCCGGGCAAAATGCCTTGCTCCATGTGTGGAATCCAATATGTTCAAGGGTTTCAGCCGCCTTTGGTACCAAATCTCTTATTTGATTGAAATGGTCATTGAACTCATATCTATCGTACGCCTTTGCTGCTTTATAAAAATGGGTCACTACCTTTGAATTGTGAAAGTTATTTCAAATATTTTCCCCAAGGTGTCTCATGCAACAACCATAATGAGATGCAAGGTAGATAGTCGAAACCATCTTTCGAATACTTGGATGCCTATCAGAAATAATGCACAACTCATCAGTATCATCTACAAAGCTTCTCATATTTTGAAAAAAATATTCATATAAGGCATCGCATTTCTTGTCCACAACACAGAAAGCCACTGGAAATATATGATTCTTAGCATCTTGTGCCACCACCGATAGCAAAACTCCTACATACTTGCTCCTCAGGAATGTCCCATCAACGGCTATTACTTTTCTCATTTCTTGAAAACCAATAATCCAAGCGGCATATGATACAAAGAAGTACTTGAACCTCCCATTTTCATTGAGTGACAATGTCATCTTGCTTTCTGGATTTGCAACTTCAAGCATATAACGGTACGTATTAAGCACTGCATATTTGTGCTCATATGTTCCCCTAACATTAGACTTAGCATGCTTTATGCCCTTATAAATCTTCCAATAGCTTACCTTATAACCCAATTCTGTGCGGAGTTGATTTGACATGTCTCTTGTGGATGAGCCTTTACCATTGGGAAACCTATTTTCAAAGTACTTACCTATGACTTTTGTCGTGGCATGGGGATTATGGCCAGTAAGATGCTCTGAACCACACGTATGGTACTTTTCATAGATTCTAATAACAAACATGTCGCTACTTGTAAATTTCACATACCTCAGCCACCAATTGCACTCCGAATATGAACATTTAAAAGAAAACACATTACCAGAATTGATCACCTTTTTTCAATCTAAAATCTTTTTTCAAGCAAGCAATTTTCAATGAATTTGTCAGTTCTTCTTTGTTCTTGAATGTCATTCCCTTATAAAAACTGGTTTCATCATCTCGAACATTATTCACACGTGATGATTGAGAAGAACATGGAATGTTGCTGCCAACAATAGGTGTAGGAGGATTATGGCTCTCAAAGTCCAGCACGCCATCTTTTCCAATTTCAGCATCGTTATTATTCATGTCCACATCATCAAATTCATCATTTAACATATCTTGTTGGTCTTCTTCTAGATTATGATCCTCCTCGATAGGATTTTCTTCCACGTAGACTCTTAATATGGGCGGTCTCTCTGCTCCTCCCAAATAAACAACCAAACTAGGCTGATCAGTTATTTTAAAAGGTAAGACCTTCTCATTATGAAAAAAATGGGGAATGTAACTCATGACAAGATCTTTCAGTTGACAATTGTATCCACATTTTCCATGACTAAATTCACAAAATCATCATACAAAATATTTCTTTCGACAGTCATCCCTACCGACCCTCCCCGTTTCTTACCATCCTTCCAACGCCAAATGTATGGATTTTTTTTTCTCGACCCATTCACCACGACAATCAATCCCTACAAATAATCCCTCCATTTATTAAAACTGAAGAAATTAATTAAAAAAATAATTAGTACTAATGAAGAAATGTGTAAGTCATATGTTGCAACATATGACTATTATGTGGCGACATGTAAGTCATATGTTGCTACATATAACTGATATGTTGTGTCAAATAAATCACATGTGGCAACATGTGTAAGTTATATGTAGCAACATATGGCTATCGTGTTGCGAAATGTAAGTCATATGTTGCTACATATAACTATTCTGTTGCGAAACATAAATCACATGTTGTGACAAAATGTATAAGTCGTATGTTGCAACATATATAGCCATCTGTTGGAAACGCGAATGTAAATTATTGAAAAAATTGCGGCTACCCAGATGATGATGAATGATTTCAAAGAACTATTAATTTTACTTACCAAAACAATAGTGTGTGAACCCAATCACTTATGAAGTAATTCCAATTGATACATAACGAAATCTGGTCCACTAATTAGATTAGCTAAATCTGATTCAAGAGGATGAAAAGAGCTCAAGAAGGACTAGCAGCCAAGACCAACAATGTACGAAAACAAGAAGAAGATGATGAAGAGAATGGGAAGAAGAAAGGCAAGCAACCAAGCAAGAAGAGATAGAAGAAGAAGAATAAGAAGAGGAATACGGGAGGAAAAATGTTTTATTTCCCCTCTTTTGGTACAGCTGGTGGCTTCCCTCCATTTTGGTTCCCACCAAAATTGGTTAAATTAGGTTTTAGTCATTTACCCTTTTACTCCTCATTTAATTCAATGGACCAAACTGCCAACTTATAAACTTGAGAGCAACTCCACAATCCTTAATCATTAATCACATAATTGTCACCTACACTCAATAATTAAGACTTATGTCACCACCTATTTATTTTGACACCTTAATGTCACCTTTAATTCAAATCCCCAACAAACATACTTGTTAATTTGAAATTATGCTGAATCTTAATTGATGACACTCATTATCATTATCATTAGTTTGACGCAAATTTATCATTTTTTATAATGAACTAGATAATATATTCCTAAAATAATAACTAGATAATCCCAGCCAATCGTTACTTGTATCAGATTGTATCAATAATATTTTTTTCAATCTTGTATGAGTTAATTATTTGTCTTTGCTATGGAGTCTCATTGTTCAATACAATCTTGAAGGGTAAAAATAGAGTGATGCAATCCATGAATATGAAAAGAGATGCAAGATAGAGAGAGAAATTGAGTTAGGGGAGCGAGAGAGAAATAGACAAGACGTGACAAAGGTGAGCGAATTGAGAGATAAGAGATAAGAGAGATTTACTATAAAATTCTAAGGGTCCATTTGGCCATGTGATATGGAATCATGATATGATATCATAATATGAAATCATGAGATGAAGTTGAAGTTTTGTTTGGACATGCGATATGAAATTTTTGTGTTGTATATTTTCTCATAAATATAAGAATCTCATAAGTTGTAAAACTATTAAAAAAAAACCCAATTGCTTATTCAATCTTATCAAATAAATAAAAAATTATAAAATCGTATTATAAAGTATTACAAAGCTATATGTTCTCCACTTAATTGTTTCATCTAACTTTAATTGATTAAACTTTAATTCAATAAAAAAGTTAGAACATAAATTGTAGTGTACTAGTCTTTAATATAATCATCTCACATAGTACAAACAATCTTCTCACGTTGAACTTGCATTTCTCTATCATATGACCGAGAAGTCAAACCAACATTGTTACTTTGAGCCATTTGTTGGTCAATATCATTCGCAACTATATTTTCATGCTCATAGACCATAAATATTTCATCACTCCTTTGGTATTATCGCAAATAATTATGTAACATTGTACGAGTTATGACAATTTTACTTGTGTGTCAATACTCAATATCATATGGTTCATGCCTTGTTTCCCTTGTGTGCAATTGCACATTTTTAGTGCATTAATTTCGTGCTAAAATTAAACACATTGGAAGTAGTGATTATAAAACATACATCACCAATTTTGTCCTTTTTTATATTAAATTGCTTTAAACATTTTCATACGTAGCCAAAAAAGAAGTTTTTTTTATTATGAAAAACCAAAAAAGTATTACTCCCTCCGTTTGTATTTATATTCACCAAATCAATTCTTACTTTATCATTTATATTCACCAAATTGAAAACAATAATAAATTTTAAAAACTAATGATGTGATTATTAATTTTATTTGCCTATGAAATAAATGTTTAGTAAATATAACGTGAGGTTGTTTTAACAAAATATAAACTTGTGGGTCAACTTTTGTATTTAAAAAATTCCAAATCATGATATGGAATTCCCATATCATGATTTTTGAAGAATATGGTATTCCATCTCATGATATGGAATGAAATTGCATGTCCAAACGTTGATTCCATCTCACGATTCCATATCGTGATATAGTATCGCATGATCAAACCCTTACTAAATAAAGAAATAGTCTCTCTTGTTTCACCATTTTGTATACATAATAAAGATGGAATCATATATAATCACAAACAAGAATTTTTTAGATGGAGTCATATTTAAAATTATAGTAGTAATTATTATATTTACTAAATAAAGTTATTTTCCCTTAATTTTTTTTTAGATGAGACCACTTTTCCAAAATTGGAATCCAACCCCAAGTTCCAATTTCCAAGAGCCCAAGAGGTAAGAAAAAACCGGGTTAATTGAACCGGAGCTGACATATACACTATACCCGGTCTTAATAAAACTACCAAAAACTATAAACCCCAACATCTCATCCATTAAACTTCTTCTTCTTCTTCGCAGGTTTTAGGGCAAAACGATACAGCGGCCGATTAAATAGATCGAAATCCAGGTATATAATAATTTCTCTAATTTTTTGATAATTTTGTATAGCAATGTTGCTAGTTTTCACATGTTTTTCTATTTTTTCGTCCCTTTTTAATGATTATTTTTGTTTATAATTGGTGGTTTTAGCACACAGAACTCTCTATACAGGTATGTGCATTAATATGCATATAATGCAGTTGGATCAGTAATTTTTGGATTTTTTCGTGAATATTTTGCGTTGAGTTTGTGCTGTAAATTTTCAGATTTGAATTTAATTTTTATCTTAGTTTATTAGTAATAATGATCTTTTTCACATTATTTCGTTGTTGTTATTGCTCTTATTTTTGTATTCCATCTTTCAGACGGCTTTGATATGCTGTATTTTAAGCATATCATAATTTGTTTTGAAAATGCATTGTATTATTTACTAGTTTGGATCACAAATTGAGGCGTAGTTGATTATTAAATATTGTTCATCTGGAAAGTTGTGTGAGGATTGAGATCGTATTGTCTTGCAGAAAGTTTTTTTTTTCTTTTTACTTTTCCGGTTTGTAAAATTGGAGATGGAAAGAAAATAATTGTTGTTCTTCTTCTACATTGTTGTTCTAAACTTCTTAGTTTTCTGTAACTTTGCAAAATCTGTGGTGCCTTCAGTTTTTTCACCCAGTGAAAGATTCCAAGGAACTCATTTATGTTTCAAAACAATGAGTGTTGCTATTTGTTTTTAGCAAAAAAGACTAATTCCTGCTTTTTCTTTGGCTCATTGTATAGGATTATTTTTAGCAATTCCTTGGCACATGATTCAAGTATTTAATGGTCATATTGTTGTTATTTGTAGTTGGAAGATTTTGTCTAATTTTCTTTCATCTAACTACTCATCTTCAGGTGAAAGGTCGAGCTTTCTAGATCCTCACAATGGCGAATTTTGCCAAACCTGAGAGTGCTTTGAAGCGAGCTGAAGGTTAGTTGTTCTGTCATCGTCTTTTTTTGGTGGGTGGGTTAGTGGGGGTGGGGGATAGAGCATTTAGTAAACTTAAGTGTCTTAAATGTTTTGTATTATACAAGCACAAATTATGTCTTTAGGTTTGCCATATTGGTTGTATTGGGCAATCAAAAGCACTCAATTGTTCTCTTTAATCATTCCTAATTTTCTGATGCAGAGCTGATTAATGTTGGACAAAAGCAAGAGGCCTTGCAAGCACTTCATGATCTTATTACATCAAGGAGGTATAGAGCATGGACAAAGACACATGAGAGAATAATGTTCAAGTATGTAGAGTTATGTGTTGACATGAGAAGGGGGAGGTTTGCCAAGGATGGCCTAATTCAATATCGTAGTGTCTGTCAACAAGTGAACATTAGTTCACTGGAGGAGGTGATAAAGCATTTTATGCATTTAGCCACTGAGCGAGCTGAACTGGCTCGCAGTCAAGCACAGGCCTTAGAGGAAGCTCTGAATGTGGAAGACTTAGAAGCTGATAAAAGACCCGAAGATCTTATGTTGAGTTATGTTAGTGGGGAGAAAGGTAAAGATAGATCTGATCGTGAACTGGTCACACCCTGGTTTAAGTTCTTGTGGGAGACATATAGAACTGTTCTAGAGATCTTGCGCAATAACTCAAAGTTGGAGGCTCTGTATGCTGTAAGTACCCCTACCCCTCTCCATTTCTTTCTTTCTTTATTTGTTATTCTCCTTTTCTTCTAAGATTTTGGAGTCAACCTCATACTGTGTTTATGTCAGCACATGAGGGATTTGGTTATCCTAACTTTTCAGTATCTTGTTTAGATTGTAAGTTACTGAGCAAGTTGTTTCAATGTTATTAAAAACCATTGTGTTGTCGCTTAAAGTGATAAATCGATACAAAGTGAGGTGCTTCATAGAAGTATGTGCTTCAAATAATAATATGCATAGTGATTCAAACAAGAAATGATGATTCTTTGAATCTCAACTCAACAGTTGGATCATTATTGCACTGTTGTACATTGAATGTTGAGATTAGTTGTTTTGATTGCAATTTGATTATTAATGGTGCTAAATTCATACATGTTATATAATTTTTCGAAACTGTGTGCTTCACTTCTTGCTTGTATTTTTGCATCAAACACCATGGACCTTGTCTCTGTTAGAGTTAGTTGGTTGTTTATCCTTTCTTTTTCTTGTTTACTTTTGAGTCAGTAGTCCTTTTTTTTTTTTGAAACAGTACTTTTGAGTCAGTTGTCTGCATGCACTATGATGTTACTTGCTTCTTGTGATAAAAACAGTCCTTATTGATTTACTACTGATTGCATTGACTTATCTTGATGTGATGGGCTTCTATCTGACAACATAAATTGTTTAATCAGAAAGCTGTTTGCAACTTAAACATTACACCTAAATCCGGTTTGTCCTGTGTGCCAGTTGAGCTTGCTGCATCGTTGTTGAGTGTTGACAATAATTTGTATAATCGTACCAAGTGGATTTTAAGAATATATTTTGTTGGTGCAACAAATGAAATTGAATATAGCTCTCTTGATATGCTCAGATGACGGCGCACCGTGCCTTTCAGTTCTGTAAGCAGTACAAACGTACAACAGAGTTACGTCGACTTTGCGAAATCATACGGAATCATCTGGCAAATCTTAACAAGTTTAGAGACCAGAGGGACCGTCCGGATCTGTCAGCTCCAGAAAGCCTACAGTTGTATCTGGACACAAGAATTGAGCTACTCAAAGTATCAACAGAACTTGGACTTTGGCAGGTTTCTATTAGTTTCTCTGATATCATATACAATATTCGCATAGGAGAGGCGTAGAATTTTTATACACTTGCAACGGCCTTTTGATATTGCTTTGAGGTGCATGAATTTGTTTGTCACCTTTTTATTTGGACATTACGCAGGAAGCCTTTCGTTCTATTGAAGACATATATGGATTAATGTGCATGGTCAAGAAAACTCCTAAACCATCATTGATGGTTGTGTACTATGGCAAGCTAACAGAAATATTCTGGATGTCATCAAATCATCTTTATCATGCTTATGCATGGCTCAAACTCTTTTTTCTTCAGAAAAGTTTCAATAAGAACTTAAGCCAGAAGGATTTGCAGTTAATAGCATCATCTGTTGTTCTAGCTGCACTGTCTGTTTCTCCTTATGATAAGTTATATGGTGCATCCCATCTGGAGCTTGAAAATGAGAAAGAGAGGAGTTTGAGGGTGGCCAATCTCATTGGCTTTGATGTTGAACCCAGATTAGAGAAGAAAGAAGTGGTAACTTTTTTTATTTTATAAATAGAGAAGCAGTAGATCAATGTTGGTTTCTTATATAACATTTGTCTTGATTTTAGTTTTTCACCTTCGTTTCCTTTCTGCTTTCTCCTTTTCAGCTTTCCCGGTCATCAATACTCTCGGAATTGGTAAGCTAATCCCCAAATAAATTCTTTTATATTCTTGCACATTGGTGTCTTTTTGAATTTAATATATAAAATGATATGCCCCTCAAATTCCTTTTTTTCTTTTTTCTTTTTTGTGTGTGTGATGTTAATTTACTGTGTGTATTTGTACAGATGAGGCTCATGTCGTACTGTTTGATTGATCTTCCATTTTTTAATTCTTTAATTGTCTTGCAGTTCCAGTTGTCTTTTCTTAATTTCTTTTCACGGATATAGGTGTCCAGAGGTGTGATGGCCTGTGTCACCCAAGAAGTAAAAGATCTTTATCATCTGTTGGAACATGAGTTCCTTCCTCTGGATCTGGCACTGAAAGTGCAACCCTTATTGAACAAAATATCGAAGCTTGGGGGTAAGCTATCTTCGGCTGCTTCAGTTCCTGAAGTGCAACTGTCCCAGTATGTTCCAGCCTTGGAAAAGCTTGCAACTCTGAGGTTGCTCCAGCAGGTTCTCGCGTTTAACTTTAGAGTCCTTTGTTGTTTGACATTTTGTCTTACATTTTAACTAACTTAGAGTGTGGTTATTTTGCTTCTTTTTATGTTTGCAGGTATCTCAGGTGTACCAGACAATCCAGATTGGTAACCTGTCTAAGATGATTCCATTCTTTGACTTTGCTGCTATTGAGAAGATTTCTGTTGATGCTGTTAGACATAATTTTGTAGCCATTAAAGTTGATCACCTTAATGGTTCTGTCTTATTCGGTAAACAGGTACAATTGTGTTCACTGGATGTTCCTCTTCTCTGTGCTCTTACGTTGGTTGTGAGATATCCTGTCCACCTTACCATTATCTGTGCTGAGCTACATGATTTCTTCTCCCTATTTGAATAAAACCATTGACTTAGTTCACTACTAAGATTTTTCCTTGTTTTGTTTTCTAACAGTTCTGGTAAGTTACATCTTCTATGTCTTGCTATATATGGACAAAAAAAACTTAGGAGAATGTAACGGTATATCTAGGGATCAAATTGTTGGGCTTTATCTTAAGTTTTTGCTATGTAAATGAGTGGGCGTCTGTAAGTGTCTGTCAAACACTCAAGCTAGCACCACAAGTACATATCTTGCTTGCTAGATCGAATATGGGCAGGATGGTGTAGGAGAGTTCTCGGAAGTTGTTTGACTTTTGATGTAGAATTTTTACAGCGTAGCACTTTGTGCTGCTTCTGGATTTGGGACATGGGGATGTGGCGTCAAGTGAGAAGTTCCTTCTGTTCTTTGTTAAGTTTAGCCTTATACCTCTGTGGTTTAATACATTGAACAAGTGTTGCAGAACATTTCTGTGTGTGTTTCCTAAATACTTATGTGAAAAGATTTCTGTAATCCCAATGAAGTTATGTATACTTTTCTTGGTGCATCTTCTTCGCATATATACTGTCATGCCTAGCAGTTTTTTTTGGAAGTGTAGGGGGTGGAGGGCCAGACCTAGCCTTTACCTTTTCTTCAATTTTAACCGCTTTTGATTTTTTGTATCGGGATTGATTCTCTTATCCTCTCCTTTGCCTTACGTGGACATAGAAAAAATAGAATAATTTGTTGCATTTCCATTTTTATATTTGTTTCTAGAGTATTGAGGCTGAAGGACTCCGGGATCATTTGTCACTTTTTGCTGATTCCCTTAGCAAGGCAAGGTTAATGATCTATCCCCCTGCGAAGAAAGTTGCCAAGCTTGGGGATGCCCTCTCTAATTTGGCGGAGATAGTGGAGAAGGAGCACAAGAGACTCCTGGCACGGAAGTCCATAATTGAGAAACGCAAAGAAGAGCAAGAGCGCTTACTCTTGGAAAAGGTATTCCCTTCTTGAGGGTGTTGGAGTTTCATGCTGTCATTGTTTTCTTGGTTGATGAACTTCTGTTGACATTTCTTGAAGGAACGAGTGGAAGAGTCAAAGAGGAGAGAACATCAGAAGATGACCGAAGAGGCCGAGCAAAAAAGGGTTTCTGCTGAGCTAGAGCAAAGAAGGAACCAAAGGATTCTGAAAGAGATAGAGGACAGAGAACTTGAAGAGGCCCAAGCGATGCTGCAAGAAGCTGAAAAGCGCAGCAAGAGGAAGAAGAAACCAGTCTTAGATGGAGTACGTACAAACTTTGGACCTATTTTGGTTTATTTATTCAGACCTCTAAATAGAAATCCTTACCGATGTTAACCTAAGTGCAGGAAAAGATGACCAAAAAGGATATCATGGAGTTGGCATTACATGAGCAACTCAGGGAGAGGCAGGAAATGGAGAAAAAATGGCAGAAGTTTGCCAAAATAATGGATTATCTAGAGAGAGCGAAGAGAGAAGAAGCAGCGCCTCTTATTGAGTCTGCATTTCAACGGCATTTATCTGAAGAGGCTACTCTTCATGAACGTGAGCAGCAGGTATGCATAGAATTAGTATTTGTTTTGCCTAACCACCATTAACAACCTATTGTTTCGCATTTTCCTTGAAATTTTTCTAAAGGAACTAAATTTTGGCATTTATTTTTGGTCAAATGTTGTTGATTAATGGATCTGGATTTACAACAATCTTGCAGCAAGAAATTGAATTGAGCAGACAACGACATGCGGGGGACCTTGTAGAGAAGAGGAGGCTGGGCCGCATGTTGGAGAATGAGGTCTCTTAATCTTAATTTTTTATATTTGGTTGCATTATGTATTTGTGTCTTCGGACTATGTATTTGAGCTTATGGTTGTAAAGGGGCACTGCCTTTGATATTTGCTTCAACTAACTGAATTCTGTTATACCACTGGCCATTGGGAACCAAATCTCATGGTTGTTGTTGGAAAAAGGTTTCATGACATAGTTTGCACTTTGATTATGCTAGTGTTAGCTGATATAGGCCCTGATTATGCAGAGAATATTCCAAGAAAGACTTGTTAGCTGCAGGGAAGCCGAATTCAGTAGCATGAAACAGGAGAGACAGGAACGAATAAACCAGATAATTCAGACAAGGAAACAGGACAGGGACACTAGGAGGAAGCTGATATTCTTTCTGCAAAAAGAGGAAGAGCAACAGAAGAGATTGCAGGAAGAGGAGGATGCGCGGAAACATGAAGGTATCCTTTTGGTTAAAGATGCATTTTATGCACTGAATTTAGGTTTTCATTGAAGTGCGTTTCACCAAAACGTTTATGCTTTTGCTCATGTTGTCTGCTCTTTTTAGCAGCAGCATTTAATTGTCATTGCTTATTTAAGTGGCTACCTGACCTTTTTGAGGTTATGCATACCGTTTGTAATGTACTCTTACCTTCGCAAGTCCTTTTGTGCATGCGTCATTGTCTGGTTTATAATTCTCAAGTGTTTAGGAGCTACACTGACCCCTCTCAAGTTCTTTTTATCCTCACCCATCTATCCTTTCCCTTTTTCTTTTGGGGTTGTGGTTTTGAGTTGTTATTTGTAGTCAATTTAGAATCCTATGACAATGTATTGAGAATTTTGCAGAAGCGGAGAAGCGAAAAAGAGAGGAAGCTGATCGGAAGGCCAAGTTAGATGCGATTGCAGAAAAGCAGAGGCAACGAGAGCTAGAACTTGAAGAGAAGAAAAGGATGGAGAGAGAGGAGGTCTTGGGGAAATCCATGCCTGTGTCACTTGAGACTTCAACTGTAGGTCGTCCCTCAGAAGCTGGAGCAACTGCTCCTGCAGCAACAGCAGCTGCACCTACTCCCGGGAAGTTCGTACCCAGGTTCAGAAGAGAGAAAATTGACGTTGCAGGCCAGGCTCCACCTCCCGAGACTGACAGGTGGAGCAGTGGTGGCAGGCGTGATGAACGAAACTCGTTTGGTGGTGGCTCAAGGACCAGTTGGTCATCCTCTAGGCGCAATTAATTGCGGTGAAGGTTGCTGCATCGATCAAACCGTTGCATTGTCGGGTTACTTTTTTTTGCAAAAGTTCAATTTTGGCCATTTGTTATTGAAAACTTTTCTTGTAGCATTTTATCTTTGTGTATCGGAAACAACCTCTCATTCTTCATAAGATAGGGTAAGGGGTTTGCGTACACCATCCACTTTCGATCAACTTGTGGAATTACACTGAGTAAGTCATTGACGTATTTTTTTTCTTTTGTATCTGGGGTTTTCTCGTATAGCGAAGCTCAAGAGTAACATTTCTTGAGTAGGATATTTTTTGGACGTTGCAGAGTTTTAAAGTTTTGATGAGTTTGAACTAAAGGACAAACATTTTGGCGGCAAATGTACTTTCTGTCCTTCACATTATTGTCGATGGATTATTCATTATTGTTTGATTTTTATTAAGCTAATCGTGCCAACTTAAATAACTGTAAATTATTTTTGTGTAGTATAAGATTTGGACGTTCCTATTTAAAAGAAAATGAAACGAATGTCGAGAATATTATCATGTTCCATTTCTACGGGTGGTAACTGGTAAACATGGATGCTTCTAGGAAATAAATACTTTGAAATTTTATTTTAAAAATGAAAAAAAGAGAGCATAAACACAAAATTACCAAAAGTCACTAAATTTTATGCTTATTTGGTAATATATTAAACTTTTTGTTAGATATTATAATCTATCTATATATAAAAGGAGAAGAAAAAATGACACATGTCATTACCACAATTTTTTAAATTTTAAATGTTAAATAATTTTAAAATAATCAATAATAAATAATTATTTAAATAATATTGAAACATATCAATAATTACAATTATATCCTATGTAACTGTACGGTAGTTACAATACCACAATTTTTTAGTATATTTTAGCTTTTAGATATTTTAGATTTAGACCCATTTACTTATACGTAACTACATATAATTTTAAATAATCATTTTTTATAAATCATTTAATCAAGGAAAATTGGATTTACAATTTTATCATTTTTAATATACTCATTTATTATAAATGAGTATATATTTTACGTAAGGAATCAAAATATATCAGTATTTTGTATTTAAAATTTATATCAAAAAATAAATATATTTTTATAGATAAACACAAATAAGACAGTTTTATAACTCCTTAAGATAACTTCTCAATAACCATCCACTAAACAAGGAATTTTTAACTACATTTTTCAGTGCATCTTGAAAGTCACATACTATATATAGATATTTTCAGTAATAACTTTACATGACTTTACATTGTTCTCCTATATTCAAACAATAAGTGGCTTTGCAATTTAACACAATCTCAAAAATTACATCCAAATCAATGCATTGGAACTTGAAAGTTTGTGTTATTCGATTGTGGATAGTTCCTGATAAATTTAAAGCAGAAATACCTTACTCTTTGGAGATGATTTTACAAGACGAAAAGGTCAAGTGAGGATTTTGATTGCTAGAAGAACACAAGGTTATATGCAAATATTGAGTTATTGAAGTAACTCTAATTATACCTAAACAATATTTGTCAAACATTCAAAAGGTAAAAATTAGAATTAATACATATACCCTCTGTTTTGTTTTAAAGTTAATCTGAATCAGTTTGATGCTCATCTAATTATTGATTTGCAGTTGTATATAATTTATTACTCCATTTAAAAG
>JAJOOH010002251.1:0-22198 GCA_029582605.1 Solanum gracilifrons | reverse complement strand
GTAAATTGTTGTGTCTTGTGTGATTGGTTTATTCTTATCTTGTTGCTTTAGTTTGGTTGATATACTTGCTGTCCATTCTTCATATTGCTTGATTGGTTTGTCTTTTCTTGGTTCAAATTGAAAGGGAAAGTTTAGATTTGGGTATTATTCCGCTGCTATCCTATCTGGCATTCTTGTTAGTGCATTGCTTTTCCCAACAAAGGCAACATCGGAACTTTTAGATACAATAAGAAAAGTTAGAGATAAGCTTCAATTAGATTTAAATTTTCACAAAAAATAAAACACAATAGAATCATATTTCACTAAATTATCTTAAATATATTTGTACTTTTAAAGAATTATTAATTAATGATATTATATGATCATATATATATAAGGATCTTCTGAAAATATACATCTTATTATCTTATCGAAATGAGAGATTCTTTCCATTGATTCAAGTTGAGACCGGAGAAAAATATTATCTTAAAGAGATTATTAATTTATCGAATATTAATTTAATAAGGTTTTACTGTAATTGTTTCCCTTTTGAAGATTAAGAGCTGGTCCAGATGATTTGTGTATGAGAATATTGATCTGTCTTCACACTGTCAACAGTGAAGAGATGCACAAAGAATGCTTTCATGGTAATAAATACTACTCCAAGCACTCAAAAGAAATATCATTCATAGATAGGTCACTTTTCAGCTCTATTTTAGAAAATCACTCACACTTAAGGATTTCCAAATTCCATTGGTGATAATGACAATGTCCTCGAGTTTTACCTATAAAATTTTGAACCTTCATAACAATAATTATTTTTCAATTATTGGAGCTGAAAAATGACTATTTGTGAAATTTACTAAAACGCTCGATAATAATTGGCCCATAAGCATTATCGGAATGAATATTTTGTGGGCAAACTATTAATTCAAATTAAATGTTATAACCATAGTTTATTTTATTTGTAATTCGCAACAAACATCCCCTTTTTTTTGCCATCTGGTTCGATATACAATTAGCCATTTTCGGTATACAAATGTATTAAATGCGTTTGTGTTTGTATAAAGCGAGAGAAAAGTGTATATACAAATACAAATACATATATTTTCATCTTATACACTTATAATTATACAAATACAAATCTTATTATACAAATTACAATGTATAAATGAATTTATACAAAACTGAACAATTTGTATAAAATTGGATGTATTTAGCGAATTATACAAATCAAAAACTTCATAACAAACATAAATTTTGTTATCGAGAGCAATTTTGCAAATTATAGTTATAATATACAAATATGATTTTTATATTTGCTATATATGAAAGTTGCTCATATTTTATTGGGCTGTCTAGGCCCAAAGAAGTTTCCCATGAACATGACACAAATTATCCAAGTTCACAACATTCATCTTCTTGTTTTTAATTTGTTCCTAAGTACAAATTAAACTCCATAGAACTCCTGATATTAAATTATTGTTGTTAATATCTTCTTTATTGGTCTGCATGAACTCGACTAATTTCTAACTCCCCACCAATAACAGGTACTAGCTGATAACATTGACGATTGACCACCAAGCCTAGAACAAATAAGAAGAAATCACCTAATATTTTTGTCTCTTTTGTTGAGATATAAATCTTGAACCTCACAATTCTCGACCAAAATAAAATATTAGTATTTGATAAGCAGCCTAATACTAATGTAATTAGCTTGAACTAATTTCATCTGTACTTTTCAGTATTTAAATAGAGTATAAAATTTAGATCTATAGATGCTCTTCAAAGAAAGAAAAATACAACAACTTGTGATCGTAACTTCCAAAATAATAATAATTTTAGTTGACTTCTTTGACTCTTTTCTATTTTGATTTTTAACTCTTTAAATTAGCAAAACTGGGCAAATATTTGCTTGTAATAAATCGTCCGTCACTTGCACGGCGTTGACATTTGAATGCATACAAATTATAATGGACAAGGAAATATAAACTTTGTATCGTACATAGCTATAATGTGTAAGATAATAATAATTCCAATCAGTTATCACTCCACCTTATATGGGCGTTTGTTAAACAAATTAGACTTACATTTTTATGTTATTTTGTTTTCAATTTGATATGTCGTATCTGTTTTGAAGGTCATTAATCTGAATTTGTGTTAGGAAGTGAGGTAAATCGCTTTTTATCAACAATTCTATACTGAGGACTTAAAGATGATACCTCTAATTAAAGATAGATAAATATTTATCACTTATTGATACTGATAAATTAGACATACTATTTTTTGATTTTTCTTGACAAAAGTCAACCCATAAAATCAATTAAAGAGACGATAAATATTAATGCTAATTTAAGTTGTTCAACTTACGTAGGTTCAAAAAATACTCTTTTGTTGTATTATTTCTTAAAATTTTAGTTTGTAAAATTATTTGGAAGAAAATCAAAAGGCACAATACATTGATAGTTCATTTAATTTTGCTTCAGCTAACATTTAGGTATGTATAGATAGCTATTTAAACTTATAAAAAATTGAATAAGTAAACGCATAAAATACGAATTAACACATAAAACGCCACTTGAAGGCTAATAGATGACAGTTGGAGGACACGTTTATGTGACTCCTGAAAATATCATTTTCCAATAAATTTGAAATATGTTGCTTGTGCAAATTTTAGGTTGTTCGACACAACTATTTTTTTAATTTTATATTTAGTCATTCAGTATCTAAAAATTCACTACTTGATTCATTTGGACTTCAAGAAACCAAACCTCATGTCTTTGACAATAAGTGGCTTTGAATTTTATGCTCTCACTTTCACTATAGACAAACTTTCAAGATAAAAGTTAAAACTTGTTAAACTTGAATTTTTTCTCTAAACAAGCGAGGACAAAAATTCAAAACTATCCACCTCCAATATCATTCTTGTAAATCACCTTTGGATTCGTCCTTGGTAGACCTATTGAGGGGGTAACTCATGTTCTACTCAAATATTTTCTATTTTCAAAACTCTAGTATTTTTAATTTGTGACTCTTCATCTGAACACGATATTTCAACCATCCCAACATATATTCAACCCAACTATATTAATGCTTATTAGAGCAGCATGTGTATTCAAATTGGATGCACCTTAAAGTAAAAAATTCCAAAGAAAAGGACACACCAATATTGCCTCGTGGACAAAACCTAATATTTAAAAAGGCAGAATTGGGAACCTATTGAGTTTGACTTTAATAAAATATATTCGTTTGAATTAATATTAATATACATACACATATTATTTGAGTTTTTGAAGATATTAAGCACGAATTCTTCCACATATTCTGTCGGTTGGACTGATTAGACTCAACTACAAAATTCTTTTTTTTAAAAAAAATCTTCTCAACAACTGAAAATTATTGAAGAAAAAATATAATACCAATAAAAATAATTAAAAAGACATTTACTGAAATACATGGGAAAGGGTGAAGAAATCAGTATCATAATTTTAACTTCAATCAAAGATGAGAAGATTTTTATATATACAAGTGACAACTTGTATTTTCAGTTTGCGACTTAAGTTCTAACTCACCCTTGGTGAATACGTGATACAATTTATTTAGATTTGTTAAGATAGATAATAAATTAGCATATGATTATATTTAGTTAGAAGTTTCGATAGTCACTCAACTTTGAGTGAGTAATTATTATAATTAACTTTGTTTTGTTTTCAAAAGTTATGCAACTTTTCATAGTTAGCTTCCATGGTCATTTTAATTGAAAATACAATTCTGATACTTATTTAATATTGATGGTGGCAAGTTCATCTATTATACTCCCATCATCCCTTTTTAGTTGTCATGGTTTTCTTTTTTAGAGTCAAATGATAAGAACTTTGACTAATATTTTACGATGTATTTTTTCATTATATTGATATGCAAAAAATTGCAATTTATAGTAATTTTTGTATAGTTTTTGAATATCTAAATTTTTAGTTTAAAATATCGAATTAATGTAATATAATTTAACTTTAAACATTAGTCAAATTGACTTTTGAAAAACGTAACATGACAACTAAAAGGGAATGAAGGGAGTAATATAATACTAATAATTTATTTTAGGTTTTCTCATTAATGTTTATTAAAATAGATTTATCTGCTAATAACTTTTTAGGTAACGTGATCATATAAAAATTTATACACCATCAATTATTATATAACTTTTAACTCACTATAGAATAAAATCAAATGTCACTATATAAATGACATAAAAACGAGTTAAATAGCTAGAAAAAAAACATATGCACATGGACATTAATTCTGGTAGGTTTCGAATATAGTCTTCCGATCTTTTCTTCTTTGGAGGAGACATAAATGGCCATCTCTAGTTAGAAATTAGTTAGGTAGCTTTTTAAATGCGCAAGTACATATTCGATAGATCGACTAAAAATAATTACATTGATTAATTATATAAGAAATATATATTGTTTTATATCATACATCTACTGATCTACACGTTCCCTCTAAAACATCTTTGTCTTTGCCATCTTTTCACGGTTTTTAACCTTAAATAGTACTTTTTTAGTAGGAAACGAAAACTATTTTTTACCTTTTTTTTAGTTGAAGAAAAAAAATATCTTCCTCTCATTTTAAAAAATGATGCTTATGAGATTGACTAAAGAATTTAAATCCACAAATAAGTTTTAAGGACTAGATCTAGGGGAATTAATTAATTAATTGATTATGGCATTGAGATACATGTTTAACTAGTCATTTTCGCACCTAATTAATATGATTGCCAAACGCCAAACTAATAAAAACTAGCTAAGTAGTCACTACTCTTTAAATAGAACGTTCAAAAAAATAATGTTACTCCCCGTCTCAAAACTAAGGTCGTATTTTTCATTTATACATTATTTTAAAAAATATATTTTAGGAGGACGTTTCACTATTTTACTCACAAATTACTGTTAACGGTTTATTATTTCATGAACTTGCTTTATTATATATTCCACAAACTCATCAATCAACATGATGAAGACAAATGTCACAAGAAATTATTGTACTTTAATTTTTTTGTTGTTGTACTTGCTTGAGCACTAGCTTAACTGGCACTTGGGCTAATTAGTCGATGCACAAATTAATTATAGCAAATTACTGTACATTTATGATTTTGAAGGGCCAAACTATAAGTTAGGTTGCTAAAATGTAAAGCTACCTATCCACATAAAAATGGATTATTTTAAATCTATAACCTAATTAGGTGTCCTTTTAACTTTGTTATATTTGAAATATAAACGTTGATAAAAAAAAGAAAAAGACGAAATGTGTAACTATTATTGGAATTGATATTTGATAGTGAATAGACCTATATCTATAGTCAAATCATTAACCCCACCTTTTTTATCCTTTGTTCTTCCAAGATTCCTAGTAACAATTTTCATTATAAGGAGCCAAAAGATTATTAATTGATTTTTTTATTTTATAATCCTACGATTTTCAATATTTCTTATTAATTTCAATTGCGACGCTTAGAGTACACTAATAATACAATCTTTAAACTTGTGTATGGTAGAAAAATTTCAAATTGCACAAAATTATGTTGTACATGGTTAGAGCGAGTATACTACTATACTCTATGAAACTTTAATAATTTTTTTTAAAAAAAACCCCACTAATAAGATTATTATACTGAAAAGGGGAGACTAAAAAGCAAAAAAACGCTAAATAATAATTAAAGTTGATTAAATGATGGTAACATTTTGACCCTACTGTATTTAGATCACGTACCCGAAATATTCCCCCTCTCCTTTTCCCTAAGCCATTTGCACGCCATTTCTTTTCTATTTCTCGTTTCCCTACTCGTTTTGAGGTTTAACTAATTTGAAATATCATTAAAAAATTTAATATAGATGATGTTATGTTCTGAACTTAAATATAGACCTCGGATTAAAATCGAAAATATGTATCGCCCATTGGAATCTTCTTTTTATTATATTGCACGCCACTGCTTCGCATATCGATACTCACTTTTGACTATTACAATTATATTGGTTGACTGCTTTTATCTGAGTACTTCTTATTTGAATAAGTTACTATTTTGTTACCCATATATTTGAATATAATTGGCGCTGTTGCGGAGAATACAATGAAAACTTTTAACTATTGATGTCTACTCAATTAAATTATTGTTATTTTCATTACTTGTTTGCTTGTTTTGGTTGTGAAACAGGTTCTTTCATATTCTCTGTGGATTTCATCCCAATTTAGTCGGTTTACTACAACCATTTTACTCCGTTCGTCTTAATTCATGGGATATAATTTAATTTGACACAAAATTTAAGAAATATAGAAAAAGTTTGCAATGTTCAAAAACTATCTTTAAAAGAAGTACACCTCGACTTTTTGTTAAATAAGTAGGACCTGACATGTGTATAATATTGATAGTGTCATTTAGTATTTGATAAATAAGGAAATATGTCATTTTTAAAAACTGATTAAAAAGAAAAGCATATCATTTAAATGAGACGGATGAAATATTTATTTTTATATTAAATAGACCTTACTAACTCGTCCTTGTTTTCGACCCTCCCACATCACACATGTTTCTCCTTATTGATATCACATTAACAACTTTAACCCATACCTTATAAATGCATTTAAGAAAATTAATAAGTAGTTGTACATTGTAATTAACAAGTTTTCAACTCAATAAATCAAATGAGCCGTTACAATATTCTAAACTAAACTTATAATGTTTAAATTCTAGATTCATCTATTTAAAATGGGATAAAGAGTAAAAAATATTCTTAACTTATTTAAAATGACTCAAAAATATCCTTCTTCCCTCCTATTGTCACGATCCAGACCGTCGTGATTGGCACCCACACTAACCCTCCGGTGGGAGAACCATTACTACTAATTGGCTAACCAAAGAACTACACAACTTAATCAAAACTAAGGCATTTAAAGTTGCAGAAGCAGGTTTAAATCCAGAAATTATATAGAGTTCCCATAAACTCCAAGGTTTAAACAAATAACTAACCAAATTAATGCGGAAGAACAACCCTTAGAACCTGAAAGTCATTGTACCAAAACTCTACTATGACAAGTCTAAGAACAAGGAGTGCAACCTAATTAAACATACGAATAACTAACTAGAAAGTCAAAGTCTCAAAAGAGTGGACTAAGACATAGAGAACTCATGGCAGCCTAGAAGAACTGGTTCACTCTTGAATTCGAATCGATCACTAGTCTTCTAAACGGGATCTGTCAATAGCTGCCTGAAGATGCCCTATACTCAATTAAGAAAGAGCAAGTGCAGTATCAGTACACAACCACAATGTACTGGTAGGATCACGCGACTATCCCAATAAGTGAAACACATGCAAGTAACCACAACATTATAAAACAGGCATATACCAAACATATACAATATAAGTCATCTTTTCAGGATCAATGTAGCATTCCACGTTCTCGATAATACACATTGATTATTATTTTAGAGCAACGTACAGTCTTTCAATATCAATCATCAATAGATATGAACGTAATCATCACAAGTAGATACACAACACAATTTAATGGTCCTCTCACGGAACCCAATTCAATGGCCCTCTCATGGAACTCATACCCAAACTGCTAGTGTACCGGCATGTGGTACCCGTTCCAAGTTAGTGTGTCGGATCGTGACACCCGTTCCAATGTTTATGTCGGTACGTGGCAACCGATCCCACTTACTGTGTCGGAACGCAACACTCGATCCATTCAACAAGCCACAATCACAATCACAAGCATATTCTCATAATCATACAATCAAGTCATGATTTATGACATTCAATCATTAAACTATCCTCATTTACGATTTGTGTGATCAATAATGCAACATTTGCATACATACATGCATCATAATGAAGAAAGAACAAACATATACCACACAACATGAACTCACAACCATCACCTACCTCGAATCCAAGCTTGAATCGCCTAAGACACTTGGATCTTCCCTTTCCGGATTCTTTCCACTTGTTCGTGGTCTAAAAACATACAATTAACTCAAGGATCAATAAACAAGGCCTAATTATCCGGATTATAATCAACATTATCAACCCTAGGCAAACCCAAGCTCCCCATACCCAGATTAGGGTTTTCTTCCACCATAATTCCTAGATCAAAACCCTCCCCCATCGATAATTACCTAAGAAATTAAGTTTTACGGATTGAAACATGGATTATAGCAGTAAAAACCTTACCTTTAGCACCAAATTTCGTGTAAAAGTGCCAAGAGATCGCCTGGGGTCGTCTCCTAACTCTTAAGAACGAAATTTGCAGAATAATGACGTTTTTGAGGTTTATTTCCGACTTAAGTCGCGACTGTCCCGCAACAACGGACCTCATCCCGCTACAGCGTCCCAGCCCTGGCGGGAATAATCCCGCCCTAGGTGCTTGCACGGAAACAGAGAGCTAAATTAAGAGTTTCAAACACCCATTTCACAACACACCTTCAACCCATGACACTCGTAAAATATCCGTTCACGCTAAGATCAGTTTCTGGAGTTCTACTCGCCTGAATTTGATTTCGTAAAGTCGTACGGGTTCCTTAACGTCTTAGCTATTCACTCATGTAATTGCATTCCATATGAAACCCCTCGTTTGTTACCAAATTTCCTTAGACCTCACTGACTCCGATTTCGTCCAAATCTGGATTAGGCTAGAAAATTTCAAGTTACTACTAAAAGTTTTTCGGCCCAAAAAAATTTTCCGTTGACTTTTCCATAACAACGGGAACAGATCATTACAACTATGAGATCAAAAAATGCCCCTTTAGGTTAAGTTTAGACCTAAAATTTTAATGAATGGCACGTCTTGAATCATCTATTTCTTTTTTTTTTTTTTTGTTACCCCATTGGTTATTGTAATTACATAGTAACTTTACTTTTATCTATTGAAGCAAAACAAATCTTTTCTTTTATAACAACGTCAACGTTACTAAAAGGAAAAGTAACATATGCATCGGTGCAAATTTCAAGAGCTACTATTTCACTAATTAAGAAGAGAATGTAAAATTAATCGTCCTCTGATTTTTAATATTTAAACTTTTAACCCTTAAGATTTTGACATTGTATAAGTTTCCCATTTCTTTAATTTATTTGGGTTTCTCACTCATAAAAATAATCAAAATATACTCAATAATAATCTTTATGCACGTGGTGATATTTATGAGAAAAATAATTCCTTCCAGCACGATAAAGTGAGAAAAATATAAACATGAATAGAAAAATTAAGCTGTAAAGTATGAAATATTGAGAGTAGTTTTCAAAGGACGGAAAGTAAAAGAAATATTGTCAAAAGAAATTTTTTTTGACATTAACAAAGTCAAAGGATTAAGTGAATGAAATTTGTAGCCAATATTGACAAATTGTTACAAAGAATATAATTGGAGGACGTGTTCAGCAATAGGATCTTCTCTTTTGAATTTTTTTTATCAAAATCGTCCGTAAGGTTTGAGATTGGTTTCATTAAATCCTTAATGTATAAACATGATCAAAATGTTCTTTGAATGTACTTCAAAAAGTGATAAAAAAATTTAAGTCATATAAGTAATGATTTTCTTTAATTTTTATTGTCAGAATGAATTAGTCCTTTCGTTTTATTTTATTTGACTCTTAATATTAAAAACATATTATTAGTTTTTATTTATTTATTTTAATAAATCAAAAAATTTAAGTCATATAAGTAATGATTTTCTTTAATTTTTATTGTCAGAATGAATAAGTCCTTTCGTTTTGTTTTATTTGACTCTTAATATTAAAAACATATTATTATTTTTTATTTATTTATTTTAGTAAATCAAAAGAGTTTTAATATTTTTCCCCTTGTATTCTTAGTATTAATTACATAAAGTAGTGATCAAATTTTACAATTTTAAATAATCATTAATACACCTCTAGTAAAAGATATCCTAAGAACTGAGTCAAATCAAGGCATGCTTGAAATAAAGGGCGTAAGTAAAATTATTAAAAAACGTTTCAAATTATTAATTACCTAAATTAGCAATAATACTCCCAAACTTTGCTATTTGATACTCTAGTATTTATGACATCCTCCTACATGCGAAAGCTTTCATTTATCTTTTAAAGTAATAATAAACAACAACAACAAAAATGGATAAGAATTTTTTTTAGATTCCTATCTCTAGTGCAATTTGATTAAATTTGAATTCACATCAATAATTTAGAGGAACTCGATTTCGAGACCTTTGATTACAGATGAATAAGCATTTATGACTCTATCACAATTCTTGTTAGTGTATAAATAAACACTATTTTTATTTATATAGTATATGACTTAAAATTAAACTAATTACTTTAAACATATGGAACTAAATGGGACAAAATTCATACATTAAGAACTAATTTAATCATTTTCTCCTACTGTTTTTTTAACTTTGGGGTTACACATTTCACAAGTTACCATTCAAATCGGTATTAACAAAAGCTGTTAAAATAATACAAAAAAAAAGAGAGAGAAAGACCCGTCCTTTACCACCGCTTTATGTCTTTACGAAGCCCTCAAACCTTCACCCACTCTTCTTCTTCCTCAGTTATGGCCTCTGCCTCTTCACTTTTTTCTCAAAACCCCATTTTTTCTTCTTTACATTACTACTATTTCTCTTCTTCCTTTAACTTACTTTATTATGGGTTATCTTTCATGCAATGCCGAATCCGCTATTGCCACCTGCGATTCTTATAACTGGAACTTCAAAAAGAATCGAACTCATAATAAACCATTTACAATCAGAGAGTTTTCTTACTCTGATCTTCACTCTGCTACTAATGCATTTTCTCAGGATAATCTTCTTGGTAAAGGAAGCCATGGATATGTATACAGAGCTCATCTTCATCAAACTAAGCTCACTCTTGTAGCTGTTAAAAGGGGTAAATTAACTGAACCTCGTAACAGTTCTACTAATTCTCCGGCGGAAAATGAGATTGAGATTCTTTCTAGAGTACACCACCCTCGGTTGGTTAACTTGTTGGGTTATGCGGTGGACTCGAATCAGAATAAATTGATTGTTGTCGAGTTTATGCCTAATGGGTCTTTGTATGAATTGCTTCATTCTCATTCTAAACCTCCTAATTGGACTCGTCGTGTTCGATTTGCTTTACAAATTGCTAGGGGTGTTCATTTTTTACATTCTTCAAATCCGCCGGTGATTCATCGAGATATCAAGTCTTCCAATATTCTAATCGATGGGAATTTCAGTGCTCGTCTTGGTGATTTTGGGTTGTCTTTGAGAGGTCATGTTGAAGATGTCGTCGTTAAAAGTACACCGCCGGCGGGTACGTTGGGGTATTTGGATCCTGCTTATCTAGCACCGAGTGATCTCAGTACAAAATCTGACGTTTTCAGCTTTGGGATTTTGTTATTAGAGATCATTAGTGGCCGGAACGCAATCGACGTGAATTACAGTCCGCCATCAGTGGTGGATTGGGCTGTGCCGTTGATTAAATCCGGCGAGTATACAGAGATTTATGACGCGAGACTCACCTCACCGGAGGAAGACGGAGCTTTACGACAGTTGGCTATAGTGGCAGCGCGATGCGTCCGTAAGACGGCGGCGAAACGGCCGGCGATGGCGGAGGTGGTGGAGTGGTTAAAACTGGTGTATAAACGAATGAGCTCGCCAATATGGAATAACATAGGGCGGCGGGTGGGGCGCGTGAGGGAATCAACACGCGTGGTGAAATATGAGCCGTTGGATGAAAGTATGGAAATAGTTAAGATCTCGAGAATGGGAAGTAGAAGAAATAGGAAAGTATCCAATGTGACGACCACAGAATTAGGAAGTACTGTGATTGGTCAAAAAATAAAACCAGTTATTAGATCGAAATCAATTGGTTCACTTGGTGAGATTGCATCTGAACCGTTCGATCTGGCTAATAACAATAATAATCAGACGGTTAGGAGGAAAGGAGGATTGGCTGTGAAGATGCCTACAGTAAGGTTGAGTAAGTCAAGATCAATGGGCATGATACAAAGTAGTACAAGGTTAATGCACAAGAATAATAGTAATGGGGTTGTGGTTAAGTTTGTAAAGAAACCAAATGGAAAAGAATTAGAGGAGTCTAAATTGTTAGTTGATGTAGGAAAAGAACGCACTTGAGTCAAGGGTCATTCAAAAACAATTTCAGAAATTAGGAAAAAGAATGCACTTGACCTTTCTGAAATCCTATTTATGAGATTTCACTGGATATGTTATTGTTCTCGTCGAGAAAGATCTCCAAAAAGGGAGAGTAATTGATTGTATTATCATTTTTTTCTTTGCTTGTTGTATTATTCATTTCCTTGCCTTTTTGTTGTAACTTTAGACATTTGTAATATTTTTTCTCACCATTAAGATCACTTTCTTGGAAGAGCTATATTAAATTCATTCATGGCTTGAAAGAGAAATTTGTATTTGCTCATAGAATTGAAATCTAATATACCTTGTTGAGATTATGCATGCAATAATGTTAATTAAATATTGTAATTTGTATGTATTAGAGCATATATAGGTTCTCAAGTTATGTCATTATCATCAAAATATTATTAATCTACCTTACAAAATATTTTGAGACTACACTCAAAATTTGTACATAAAAATAATTTTAATTATAAAATATCACAAAAATTTTAGATAGACATATTCCAAAAGAAGCAAAAATTGCAGGTCACTTTCTCTCAAGACTTGGATGTACTTCTCAGGCTGTGACAACACTGTTTCTAAGGACACTCATGTATCTGTTATTTCCACCATTGAGTTAGTTGATTCTATGAAATAAATTCTTGTTTCACCGTATATTTTGAAGTTGAAATTTAAAATTTTGAGATTTTAAAGTTACATATGAACATTTTATTAGATTAAGTACATTTTCGAAGTTTTGTAAGTGAAGTCTTAAAAATTCAAAACTAGTCTGAGCCAGTTTTTAGAAACTTAAAATTTTAATTTTTAATATCTAATCAAATTTCATGATCAAATAGATATGTAGATAAATTTTCAAAATCTACTCCCGAAATATAAAAATCTAATGACTAATGCTAGCAAAGGTTTAGCTTTGAAAAAAAAATTAAAGTATTTGATTTGCTTTTCTTAATTTTCTTCCCAACATTAGATCTTACCTTCAAAAATATATTTTTTCAACAAGGAACTGTTGATAGAAATATGAAAAAATGGCTTAGACACATATATATCTTTTAATTTTAAATTAAGTGAGGATTGAGATTCAGTGGAACATGGGATGGCAGAAATTTGGAAGATTATTGTTTAGTAATAATGGAGATATTAATTAAGTGAGAGGTGGCTGTTGATAATAGGTGAAGTAAGAGCATTTATGTATAGCGGCTTTAACCTTCCTCTATTTAATTTCATTTATAATAAACTATCGTGTATCATGTTGTAATGTAGGAATAGTTTAGTGTCTTATTTATCACTCTTTTAGTGCACTTTTTACTTATTTATTACATTAAAAATATATTTTTTTTATAATTTTCACTTGTTATGTTAAATACTTTAATATACCAAGATATTTTTTCTTCATGTTTTGACCTTAATATTAATAATTTATTCCTCAAATCATTTCTCGTGATTTAAGATTAAACATTAATTAATATGACTATTATAATAAAAAATATCAATGGGAGTCTCATATAGTTAACTGGTTCAATCGCTTTCGAAAATTCAGATTCATATTAATTTTTATTTCTTAATGAGTAGGCATAATTCAAACAAAACAATCAAAAATAAATGAAGGAAAGGAGTACGTTTGAAAAAAAAAACTAAATATTCAAATATTTAGAGTTCTGATCCAGAATATATAGTTGAATATATAGTAGATTTTGGTTGCATTATGTGTGCACCTATTATTTCGGCAGATCAAATTATATATATACTAAAAGGTTTCTTAGTAATAATGCAATCATTGTTTGTATTTATAAATATTTAACTAGCTATAATGTATGCCAATGTAGAGCACCACACGTTATGAAATAAAATACAGTTTACTTCTATATACCTATATTTTTCCACATAGTCTAAATTATATAAATATATATATATAATTGGACTGTCATAATTTTATGGTCATTCCATCCATTTATGTTCCATTACTTTTGACTCTCTTTTTTTCCAACTCAGTTTCATAGAGCTACACTGGGCTTCTCTCTCGATCCAGCGCATTAATTAGCCACAAATCTTGCTCATGAGGCCCATGGGCGGAGCTACCCTAGGGCAAGGGTGTGAGGCGACATTTCTTCGTCGGAAAATTAGATTGTATATATAGGTTAAAATTTGGCTTAATAAATATATATACAAGTGTTGACACCTCTTGATACAAGTTGAAGATTTAGAGTAGGTTCTAAGGGGTTGCAAAAACTGTTCGAGGTCGTTCGTTCTATCCTTGATAGTAGTGCATATATTTGACACCCCTTACTAAAAATCCTGGTTCCGCCACTGATGAGGCTCATTCTATAGTTTGAGCTTAATAGATCTTTATAACGTGATTTGAAATCAGATTGATTTGAAGTTGAAGTTTTATTTGAATATATAATTTGATTTTAAAAAGTGCTTCGAGAAATAAGTTGTTTTTAATAGCAATTTCAAACGGACTGATAATCTTATAAAGATCGATCTCTTAATCAACAATAGTTATAACTAGTTATTCCTCAATATTTTATTATTTTTCACATGCTAGTACATACAATCTCTTCATAGAGTTTTTCTCGCAAAAGTCAAACTAGCTAGATAGATTGCAAGCTCTCCAAAAGAAGAAGTCACAAACAAATCCTCTGATGATGACTGATGTATATATGTTTCTTTGTTTTACAATATTAATGTCAACGTTCAAAAAAAATTCAAAAACTTTGAGCTGTACAAGAAATCCAAAATGACAAGACTTGGATTATTGTCTAGTTGTACACCCACAAGTTGGATCATTTTTACATAATTTTACGATAGAATGAAGAGCTTATGGTTCTTGAAGAAAACTTGGATAATTTTATGTCCTTATTGATATGAAATGTTGATATCAAATGTCTTTTAATACTATTGGACATTAATTATTTTTGACTTGCACTGCACTAAAATCCTACAACTTGTGGTGTATATATGCAACTAGCTAACTCAACGGCACTTGTCCCATTATTGAATTGTACAATCCCTAGAGCAAATTTTGTTTTATTTGTTTCTTCCACATTGATATATGCAATTTGTCGTTATCATATACTCTTTTTGGTTCATATTTACTTATTCTGTCAATTTGATCAATTTTTGAAATTAATTCAATATTTAAAATATAAAGTTAAAAATGTTTGAAAATCATACAAAAAAATACTACATAAATCGTGACTCTTTTCATATTAATATGATGAAAACATACATTTTAAATATTGATTAAAGTTTATGTAATTTGATTATCATAAATAAAATGTAACAAATAAAAGTAAACGGAAAAAATGTGGACATGCCTTGGAAGATTAAAAATGGATTGTCATTGAGGAATTAAAGGCTATAGAAGCTCCATTCACTAAGTGTTCCCCACAACATTTAATATTACTTTGTCCTTGTTATGGCCTCAAGTGTTCATCATTCAATTATATGTGAGAACTGCATTAGTTATTTCTCTGATTTGGAGTATACGAGTCGCTAGGACACACATCGTTTCGCCTCCGGGGGTTTAAAATTAAAACTATTGATTTATCAGTAAAGGGTTATTGATTTAGTGGTTTTGTTAATGTTTTTTTTTGTTATCGGGTTATCGGTTCTTAATGTTTTGAGTTTTTTTTTAATGGGTTAATGGATAACCCGATAGTAAATTAAATAATTATATTTATACCATTTTATATATAAAGTCCTTGACTTAGAGTTTAGTTTTCCTACTTTTATTTTTGATTGTCTCAAATTCTTGGTTATTCTGTAAAAGTGTTTGTTTTTGAGCGAGATGCAATCTGTGAACTCATATACATTGTTCATTTGGTTAGTCACCTTGTATCTAAGTAATTTTTAATGATTTTTTATGTCAAATCTTAATGGTTAAATCGATAACCGAACCGATAATGATCAATAACCGATAAACAAATATCATAATGATTCTGTAACGGGTTAGCATCTTTACAAATCAATAATTAATAAGTCAAACCGATAAACTTCAAAACCAAACCATACCGACCGATACACAACCCTATCTCGCTCTATCTAAAGGTGAACATCTCTTTTCCACTAGAAACTTTACGTACCAAACTATACATATTTATACACAATATATACATTATATATATTTTGTTCATGTCGATAAATAAGTTGAACGAATTATATATATTTGTAACTTTTCCAATTTTAGAAGCATATAATCATTTGAATCATAGTCTAATTTGGCACGCGTTACTATCAAATGAAGTATTATTAGGAATTCTTGGCTTGTAAGTCTAGCATTCTGATTTAGAGTCAATATTGGCCCAACAAATTTGGTCTTCCATGTAATATTTGAATTGGACCACATTGATCTGTCCCTTTACTTCAGGCTCCATGATTACAATATAAATTAGGGCAGCTTTAACTTAAAATTTAAAGGGATATTTGTCAAGTATAATCGTCCATCAAAATAATAATTAAAAACTATATAATTTTTCTGCACAGATTTTTTATTGTATACATAAAATAAATATCTATACAAAATAGTGTACCTCTTTTTAGCCAGTATACACAAATACATCAATTATACACGGTTATACATATTTTATACATTTACTGAATATTTAAGTTTATGTGGTTTAATGCATGGGTGTTGTCATATTAGGCGAAGGATGATCCAGTGCATACCCTTCTTTAAAATGTTATGTGGTACATAAAAGTTAAGAGTTTAATAATTGTATATGAGTGTATATTTGATTTTGTACATCCTTAATATAAGTGATAAGAAATCTGAACAAACTTCACCAAATTTCTGATGAATTGCTACACAAGGTAAAAATGCGTTAAAAGACCAAGGATACTTAGATAATTAGTTGGAAAATGGTGTGATAATTAGGTCATGTACGGAAAAAATATAGGATTGTTGACGTTGGAAGGCTTTTAAGGTCAAATCATGCAAATTAGGCTAAAAATTCAAACTCCATCACATGATGTAATATATACATTCTCTTAATTTTGGAAATAGTCAACATCCTCCGCTTTAAATCAAATTAGCTTTTTCCATCAATGATATCATCAATAAATATTTGACTTTTAGGATTTTGTTAGGTTTTTAAAGAGGTGTAGAGAAAGTGAATAGACGTTTTTCTTCTGAAAATGTACTTCCTCCGTTCACTTTACTTGTTATTTATCCTTAAAATATATCTTCATTTTTATTTATTTCTTTTGATATATCAAGAAAAAATAATAATTTTTTTTTCATGATTTATCCTCTGCATTAAATATTTATTTTTCAAATCATTTTTCAAGACATTATTTAATTGGGAATAATTTGATAAAATACCTATTCAATAATTTTTTCTTAATGGATGTGTCAAGTGAAGGTGTGACAAGTAAAAATAAACATAGAGTATATATCAAGAGAAATGATGCAATTTGAACAAACATTTTCATTTTTTTGAAAAGAATTAAATGAGGGCTCAAAGGCCAATTTATTAACGAAGAAGACAAAGAGGAATCTGTACATTTGGGAACATACATTTTCATATTAAACAGGTTACGACTTTATTAATAATAGCACTTGTTCACACTTTTTTTTTTTATTGGCTATATAAATAATAGTATGCTTCCTCATATTTTTACGTTCGAAAATTTTGAATTATTCTACTTCTTCATGCAATATTTCTTGCACTTACAAGATAAATTCTAAGCGTGCTTTGATTGTTCTTTATATTTGTAGTATACTCATGAAGTATGAAGTATCGATACACCAATGTAATTTATCTAATCTATCTCAATTCTCAACTATTAGAAGATGATTAATCTTGAGAACATAAAAAGTTGAGAGGGTTATGTATTATAATGAAAAGTATTGTCACATACGACGAAAACATAGAATTGTTAAATAAGTTCTTTCTAATGAAATTATCATAATTAATTATGTAAATCAATCATATATATAAAAATAATAATAAATGAAATCCGCTTCCAATTAAGAATTTGTTGTCTTTTGACTAATACGCAATTTTCTAAATTAAACACTGTTGAGAGGTCAAGGGATTGGATCGTGGAAGAATACACCAGTAATGCATATGCTAAAAGCTTAACAAAAAGTCAAAAAGATGAAGATTGGTGATTAATTTAGTTGAAAAAATTGTGTGGATTATTAGACCAATCAAATAACCTTGATGTTGAGAGGTTTTAAGGTTCAAATCATTTCATAACAAATGACTTTAATGTTCCATCATATGATGTAAACCATTTCCATACCTTCTCATAAATATATCAAAACTAGGGATCGAAAAATTAGTTTAGGAGAATCTAATTTATTCTACCTGTTTAAGTTTGATTCACTCAGTTTATTTTAATTTATCTAATTCAGCTTATCAAAATAATATGTAGTCGAAATTGACTTAGTTTAAATATTTTTAAGATTTCAAGTTTTAGTTTGATATGTTATTATAACTATATTAAAAGAATTTTTATAAGTTAGGTACTTAGCTTTTTTTATTAATTTAAAAATTCAATAAGAATTGAATAATTAGTTGGGTTACGGACGTCCTTTATTAATATAATTCATTTTGACTCCCTCTCCCTTCCTTTCTCAAAATCAGTCTAACTTGCTTATTTGACATTCTAATGATAATTTAATTTGGATGCTTTTGGTTTAGATACCGTTTTCTTTTAAATAAAATCAAGGAGCTATGCTAGCTAGCTTTCACATCCATCAAAAACTAAACCTATTTTGACTAGCTTTGTTACTTAACAAAATAAATTAAAGTTTTTAAATACATTAGTATATTGCATCTTGGGACTTGTATTTGCAAAACTCATAATCCGCCGTGTGCTGGCTTGAAATACTTCCATTCATATTTAAAGTATAATTTTAAAATATTAAATTAATTTAATTTAACTTTAAAGATTATATAAGTTAACTTTCAAAAAATCAAAATATGACAACAAATACTAAATAATTAAATATTTTTTTGTCTCTTTCCCATTAAATATTACTAATAGTTGTAAATAAATATGTAAAAAGGGTATTAATTAAGAATAGAAAAAGTGGAGAGATAAAAGGCATAACTAAATACTCCACTTTATTTATTTTTCCTTTTGTGGCAGAGCATCCCAAACAGACGGAGAAAAACAAAAGAGCATCATTATCTTAAAGACACCAAATTCACATGGCTTACAGGTACTTTACTTGAAAACGTTAAAGAAAATAATTTCATGAAATATGGTTAATGGGGTTCATAAAAAGACACATATCGCATTATCAAAGAATATAATTAATCGAGCAGAGTTAGAATTTAAAGTTCATGTGTTAGTAATTCTAATATCTTTAAGTTATTGAGTACGTACTCAATTAAACATTCGTACGATTTAAATGAATTTCGTAACACACATATAGTATTCAAATTAAAGTTACTGAATTGGATCGAACGATGAAAAATGTATGGGAGAGGAGAGAGTGGTTGAAAAACGACCACATATTATTAGGAGGAATGAGCTGTAATGTTTTTATTAAAATTGATTTGTGAGAAAACAAAAAATGATTAATGTCTGTTTTTGGTATATATGATGAGATAGAGGGAAGAAAGAAAAAGGCCCACATGTTTATACTGAAACAGAATAAAGCAACATGAGACCGAGCTTGTGATCATTTTTCCGACAGTTTCTTTACTACACCACTCTTTCTCCAACATTATTTCCAACTGCCCAACTTCATCCATCCATCAATCCTCTAACTCATTCCCGAGAGGCGGATTCAAGATTTAAGTTTTGTGTATTCTTGATTATAGGATATGATTTTCGGTGTTGGTAACTGGATTTTGAATATACTTTTTTCCTATGGTTTTTTTTAACATAATTATAGGGTTTAGTTAGACTCGTAACAAAATGAATCTTAGCTTAACTCAATAGTAAAACCTAATTTTGAAGAATTTCTCAAGATATAAGGAGATCAAACATTGATCTCTTAAGGAGCTAGCTATATGGGACGTAATGCACAAGGTTGGACATCTGATATATGTATGCGAGCGCAATTTAATATGGAGGTCTAATATCATAAATGAGAATTGACTATAAATCATGCAATGATATCATGTGAATGAATAGATATTGAACCTCAAAATTTAGAAGGGAGAATTGTCAAAAATTATATTAAAAAAAGGCTACACATCCCTTAAAGGCTGATGTGAAACTCTTTACGGTTGAATCTGCATGTTATACATAATAGTTCCACACAGCGCGCACCCATATATTTAGTTGACATTTGACCTTATATTTCATTTTATTTAGAATTTAATAAGTTGGAATTGAAGATCGAGTTATATTTCCTCTTTTTTTTTTGTTAAGAAGAGAAGTATGCTTTTTATTTAGAACTTATGAAATGAAGAAAAAATATAAGATATAAGCAGGGGTGGCTTTAATAAATCGGTGGCCTTAAGCCAAATCCGAATGGAGGCCTTAAATTCAAATATATATTTTTTATGAAGTTTATTATAGCTAATTATTTAATCTTTCTTGAGACATAATATTCATAATTTGTCGAACTTCTATTACTTCTTTGCTCTTTTATGAAAAGATTTTATTTTCTACCGGTAATACTCTGTATTTTTTTTATTAAAAATGAGGCCCCTCAAATTTTGGGGCCTAAGGCAATTGCTTTTTTTTAAAAGTTGTTGAGCCGCCCCTGGATATAAGCCAAAGTAATGCACCACAACCGGATTTTGTATCCCAAGCTTTCTCACACTTAAACTACTTCATCGAATAATTATTGCCTCTTGTATATGTATCGAATAACTCTGCTCTAGTTTAGACCGAACTCATACTCACAATTTATCTTCTTCTAGCAACCCCTCCCCCCTACCCACCCACCCAAACCAGCCAACCTAAGACAACTTCATTATCGTGGTGTACAATTACACATACATAGTCAGAAAAGATGTCGACGCTACAACAAAAACAACTTTTAGCGGCAATAAATACACATTAATAAAGAGTGCTAAAGTGTTTACCGACACCAGTTAAGTGCCATTAGATCCAATGTCGCTAAAGCCTTTAGGGACATATACAAAGAGTGTTAATTGCCGCTAAAAATATATATTTAGCGGCAATTGCTAATTAATTGCCACTAAAGATCATTTTTGATGCAGTGTGACATTCATGTTTGTAAGTACGTACAGTAGTGTATTATTGCTGCTTCTGGTTCATGCATGTATAGAATAAACAACTTAATTAAACAAGATTCAAAACCCCCTTTTTATTTTTTAAATGAATAAACAACATGTATATATAGCATAAGGATTTAAGACGTGCTACAAACGTGATTAATTTTCTTAATTACCAAAATGGAGTATGAAGAAGCTAATAATACTACCAACCCTTATCTTGAATGAATTTATGAAGAAGTAGTTATACCATGAAGGAGACAATCTAGCTAGTAGCATCACTATATATGCTATGTTTACATTTTGCAGCTACGTTTATAATTAAGGCAAGGATTTTTTAAATGATATTAAAGTCCTTATACATAGACTATATACTTTAATACATATAAATATTCTTCAAGACTATAGCTTAGATATGAGAAACAAATTAAATGAAGGTGGAAGTTGAGAGTTAGAGAAATTAATGCTAAGCTAGGAACACATACACAGAGAAAGAAAACAAAAAACAGCTTTGAAGAGAGGTAAAAGTAATTAAGACAGCCGCAATGGAGCATGTGAAGATCAAGATTATCAAACACATTGATAAATGGAAGAAAAATGTAATAACCTTTGCATGTTGAACACGTACCATTTCTTCTTTCATTCACCAATATTATCATATGATGTATCAACAAAACGCCAAAAAATGAACAAACAGCTTAATAATTTACAAGAAATAATAAATATTAAGATTAATAATCAACACTCAAAGGTGTATAATAAGCAAAGATCAAACTCATCAATATTGCACATAAGATATTAGATATCCAGTAACACGTAAGAAAATTCAGATGGAAGAAAATAATTTAAATAAAGAAAGTACCAAAGGTGACTGACTAACAATGTCTAGCTAGTACGTACT
>JAJOOH010002250.1:0-17246 GCA_029582605.1 Solanum gracilifrons | reverse complement strand
CCAGGTAGATATCAACACTTTATGGATAACTATTTTAAACAACTAGAAAATTGTGTAGTATATATTGATGATATATTACTATATTCCAAAACACAAGATGAACATATAAGATTATTAGAAAAATTTATACATATTATAGAATATTCAAGAATAAGTCTAAGTAAAAAGAAAGCAGACATAATGAAAAAGCAAATAGAATTTTTAGGAATACAAATAGATAAAAATGGAATAAAAATGCAAACACACATAGTACAAAAAATAATTAAATCAAACGAACAAGATTCAGGTGTCAACAATATATATTCATTAGTAAGAATTATAAGAAAATGAGCATGTGGAAGACCCCATTTTTTAAATTATATAATGTACATAAAAGCTGCAACTTTTCCAAATATGTGTCTTTTTAAAATATCTAATTTTAGTTCTTCTACTTTGGCTCTGAATACGTGAAACACTAAATCAGGTCTGTTTTAAGTTTCGTCGATCGATAACATATGTTGTATTATTCCTGGACAAGATAAACTACATGTCATAGTCACAAAAAGATTAGGTTTTCCTAAGTTTTGTACTAAGGCGATAGCTTCCATATATCGACGTCGCATATCTCATGGTCCACCTGTGAAAGTAACGGGGTGGAATATTTTTTTACCAATTTTGGAAGCTTCTATTTCACCAACTCACAAAAAATCGATAATTCCTTGTAATATATCTATTCAAAATAAGCCTTGGTCAAGTGAGAAAAAAATCTAATCTTTGTGTTTCAAGTTTTATAAAAACAACTACTATAAATTGTTGAAATAATCTACCACAATGTAATACTCCATTTTCATCATCTTCTCTTATCTGAATTTTGTAACAGTAGTATTCACGACAAGAAGCCATATCTCTTTTTCATTTTCCTTTATTAAAGACTTGAGCCTCCATATGAAGAACTCCATCAATAGAGCATATATTATTTACACTTGGTAGTTCTTCATGTTCAGTAAAATTGATTTGGTCGAATAAGTCTTTTTATACCACAATGCAATCCATTTAAACCATATGAAAATAGTAACAGATACTATAAAGAATCATAACAGCCATAATAATAATTTACTAAGTGAGTGTTATTACTATGAGTGTATATATGAATATACGGCCCAAAAATAACCTCATTCGAATTATGGTCAACCCATATTCTAGCTACCTCAGATGCATATGGTAAATTATAAACACGTTGTTCTAAACTTGAATGGCATTTATGTGCGAAACAAAAATCAGATATTGTTGGGATGTTCATAAGGACTTTATAAAAATAGAATATGGGTTTTTTGACAATATATTCATAAGTTTCCTGACTATTGATTCGCTAAAATGTGCTCAATAAGATATTTTGTTAGCCAGTTCACTTTCATTATCATACAAGTAAAGTTGTAGGCTCTTTGTGTTTTTAGTGGAGGAAAGTAAATCAGGTATAAAATGATACATTTGACTTTGCACTCGAAAATATATATATACCATCATATCTCTTAGCTAAAGCTTTGTCGTAGGTTACGCCAAGTGAGGTGAATTCAAACATATTATTATATGTTCTAAAGTAAGTTTGAAATCTCATAGATTCTTCAGTATTTACCATATCTAAATCAGATAAGTCATCAGGCAGTTGGTACGAAACTACCTTTATCGAGCCATTACCACAACAAAAGTCAGGTGATCCATGCTGAAACCTTTTTGCCTTGCAAAATTTACAGTTGGGAACATCTTTTAAATACACATAAGTAGATCGATTATCATTATGTTTTCTATGGGTATTTTTGTTCAACACATGACATGTATGTTATAAGTATTGTTAAAACAGAGGACAGCCTAACATTCTAACAAAGTAATAGGAGAAATTAGTTTCGCATAAAATGAATACTAACCTTTCTTTGTAGCAACTTTAGGAGTAGCATTTTTTTGTTCCAGACATGTGTTGGCTGTTGAGTCCGAGATATAAATGACCTCAGGGGTGACATTTTGTTGCTCCCTACATGTGTTGAATTTAGAGCCTAAAATATAAATGAAACAATTTAGATGTATATTTAGGGGACAATGTAGCTAAAAACTTAAAAGGCAAAGATTATAGGCTTATGTTGAAGTTATAATTTCATTGTAGTCATTTTCTGGATGGAATGTAATAAACATTATCCATTAGATTAATATGTTATTACATCTTTCTAATTTGATATAAATAAAAGTGAAGAAGCAATAATTTTTCATTCCAACCTTGGATGTTAATAGAAGGAGGTTCTCTTATAGTAAGAGCAGTTTTCCTTGACATTAAAGGATCACAATAACACTTTACTCTTTCAATTGAGCCAGGGAGAGCATGTGAGTTGACTTTTCTTTGGTGCATCTCTATAGTAACATAGCTTGCTTTTTATCGATTGTTATCTTCATATAAGTATCGCACCTTTTGAGTTTCATTTGATAATTTTATTCTTCTATACATGATAGTTTATTTGGTTGGTTGGAACACATTTCTTCACAAACTTTTTGCTGCAAAGTATTTGTATTTGAAATACTAAATTTGTTAAACAGTATAAGCACACAGTGAATTTGAACAATAATTTATAACATCACAACCAACAATACTTTAGTATATAAAAATTCAGATTCTTGTAGAACCCTCAGAACATGTCTATCGCACAGTTAAATACATTACAAATTTCCAAGTTAAAATATCAGATAGCACGCTTAAATAAATATATTAGTAACATGTATAGACGTTATAAAATTGTAATTGCATATGATATTGACATAAATTTAGTTTTGGAAAGAAAAGCATTACCTGGTAGTTAGGAGATTATACAATAACAGGAACACAAAGCTGGAACAGAAAAGTTGCATTACATAGAAGGGGGAAACCAAAAAAACTTATAACAAACTATCAGTTACCAACGATAAAATTCAAAGATATAGACTTTGTACAATGACAAGGAACAAAATATTTTCATTCACTAATGTGAAAACAATAAACTTCTAGAGGCTATAAATAAAATTACAAAGATAATTGATCCCTTGTTATGCTTTTCTGATGGTCATATGTCTATCTGCTTTACTACAGTTAAATTCAGGTGAAACACAGATGCTATAGGCTCTGGCCTCATGCATCATATTGTTATACACACAGTTATTACCTTATTAAATTTTATCTGGGGGATAGCAAGATGATGCTCTAAAAAAAAATTTTTGTCTAATTTCATTGTCTAGGTTAGATTGGATATTTCTCGTCCTTTTTTCCCTTGTCTGATTATGCCTCATGTTGGCCTTCCATTTTATGCATGAACTTGCAAATACAACTACCAAAAGAGATTTTAGTTAGATAGACAATATGATTTGCAATTCAATAGTATTTATTAGTAGTAAATGTCAATTGAAAGGAAATCACTTCAATTGTTGGAGCAATTGGGACTGACATGGGAGTAGTTACAACACCACAAATGCATTGGATGGTTCGAGTATGAGGGTAAACAAAAGGCACAATACACGTATAGAAAATGTTTAGAATAATAATAACAATACTAATCCAAATTATTTATTACACTATAAAATAAGGTTGAAATTTTAAACCTAGAATTTGGTTATTTGGGACATGAAAATTTGATGTTTGCGTAATCAAGACACAATTTCCGATGCAAGTGTCTACGATCATACAATAGTTTAGTAACCCAACCAAGGGTTGGGATCGTTCCCAAGAGAGTGGTTTTAAGAATTAATAGAAAAATAAAATTTAATTCTAACTAGTCAAAGCTAAAGACATTAACGATTAAAAATATTGTAAATTCAAAGGGGACACAAGAGTGTCAATTAACAATTGGGTGGGGTTTTGTCACTAGTAAGTAAAAACAGCAAAATCAACAAGGGTTTCTAAGTAATGAGAGAGAATCCTTGGGATATGATGGGCATACGGGTTAAGCTAGATTATTGAGTACATGCTTTCGATAGAAGATTCATAGAATAATTGTGACTAGGCTAGACTTTAAGGGGGATACTCTCTTGAGCAACTTACCCCGTTTCAAATGGATTCCTCTCGGACACCCACTTGCCGCATGAAGAACAGCCTACACCTTAACCCACTCACTCTCTCGAGCTGAGTGTGTGGACATGGGACTAGGGTTCACTCTCTTGAGCTGAACCTCATGTCAACCCACTTACACTGGCCATCAATCTAGTGGTCTTAGTATTACAACCTCTCTCTCGAGCAAGTCAAAAACACATAAATAAACTTGTATTTGCAACTACAAATTCATTAAATTCATCCATAACCACTAAACAAAATCAGATTTAAACTACGAATAGACTATCAGCAAGCAAGACCCAACAATTATCTTAACCCATATTCGCTAAATCACACTCCAAGAATTGGGGTTTTTAGCCACACATGTATAAGAGATAGAAATTTATACCAAATTGAGTTTGCATTCAACTGGATATGAAGATTTAAGTCTTGATACAGGCCAAAATTAAAGAATCCAAGAGACCCAAATCCAAATCTTGAAGATGAAACCCTTTGGAACTTCAAGTCTTCAAAACCCTCTCAAACTTAGAGCTAAAATATCAAAAAGTACTATTCTATAAGAAAATTATAATAATTGTTCGACTTTTAAAACTACAACTCTAACTTGTATTTATAGCTTTCATAGATTTGTGCTGCAACGGATCATTCGGCGTCGTAAGTCGGAATCGCCGACCAACTCAGCGATTCGCCCTTTAGTGTAGTTCTTCGTCGTCTTGCACCAGCCTTCAGCATCGTCGTGCTCTGGGTCATTGGGTGACATGGTACTGCTTCGCGGAACTTCTCGGTGATGCACCGCCTGCTCCCTTTTTCCGCCGACTTGATCCTTTCCTTCAGGGCTCAGCACACTGAACAAAAGGCGAAGTAAGACCCTTCGGCGACTCGCCAAGTGGACTCGGCGATCCTCAGGCCTTCATTTCTTCATTCTTTTCAGCCTTTTCATTCCTTTTTGTGACGTAGAGTCCATGCTTTCCTTCAAAGATCAAATACCTGAAACTTAAGGGTTTTCATCAGATATTGAGATAAAATAAGTATTTGAGGACACAATTTTTATTAAAATATAGCCTTAAATGAGTCCAATTTGTGGACTCATCAACACCCCCAATTTAAACTTTTTCTTGTCCTCAAGCGAACTCAAGTTCAGTCGTTCAAAAAGGGTGTTTCGAACTGTGCTACACAAGACTCAATCATGAATGCACACAACAAGACTCAATTTACTTATGCAAAGATCAATTGTGTACTCAAAGATTCAAGTTGTGACTCACTATTACCAAAAATTCTCAAGCTTGCAATACTTGCTTCAAATGAAAGTTCAAGCTCAACAAAAGCCTTCAAATGCCCTCACACAAATGATGATTCCATTTTCACACGCAAATGTAAAATCAATTTAAAATTCAGGAATCAGATACAATGCTCACACTCACAAATATGAACACAATGCATGCTTCCATCCATAGGTTTGCACATATTTTTCAATCAACATTTGTTTCGACTTTCTCAAGATCATAATGGTCTTAATAAGGCTTGTAACGGGGTTAAGTGTAAAGGTATGGTCATTTAGGCTGAGTGACTTTTATCCTCATGAAATGTGGTGCTCTCAACACTTCCTTTCTTTTTCCTTCATCATTTTCATTAGTGCATCATAGGTCATCCTATTATTCACTTCCCATGGATTGTTTGGAACCCTATTTCTTTGGTACTTTATCCCACCATTTTTTTTTTCATTCTTTTTTTTATAGAGGGGTTCCATCTTTCTTAAAACCATGGGTAAGAGGAAACTTTCCTTGCACTTCTTGACTTGCCCTATCTTTTCACCACACCCCCTACTTAGGATTTTGACCTAAATTGGATATTCAATTAACCACAATTCAAGAGGATTATAGGTAATAGATTAATAAAGGTCTAGTTTTCATCAAGTTTCTTCCAAATAAGGGTAAGACTCAAAGGGTGTTCAAGAGAGAATCACACGCTCACAAGGTAAGTCACAAAAGAGGTATATGTTAAATTGGTTCACACTCTTGGAAGTTGCCTAAGATCATATCAAGAGAAAGTCTTACTTAGTCAACCGGACCAACATGGAAAATTCTAGGTGTTGTCATGCATGGTTCCAGGTAAACTTGTCACACAAGGCATCGACACTTAAGTCTAACAAGACTCCACACTTTTGCTAGTGTGCAGCGGTCATCACAAGAGAATCGATTTGATAAATGGCTAATCACAACGAGACGCAAAAGAGTTCACATATTGTATATGCAACTTCATTTGGCCTCATGTAGCCGCGCATTCATGTTCGTTCGATTGTAAGCACTATTCAAGTCATCGGTATTGATCGAGACCGACACTTAAATTTTACAAAAGAACAGCCGCATTCATCACACAAGAGGTGGCAAAAATTTTCGAACGGGGTCAAAATCATTTTGCAATTTAAATAAAAGGAGCCATAAGCTCAAGCATCCATAATTTTAAAATAGAACGGCCCAAATATATACACAAAACACTAACAAAAATAGCACACAAAAGGTGTGGGCCTCACCCCACCACAAGCAAAAACAATTTGTCCTCAAATGCAAATAACATAGAATCTGAAAGGTAAAATGAAGAAAGACAGAGAGGGAGGAAAAAAGGGGATCCTGGCTACTCAGTCGCTCCATCTGCCTGGACATCAGTGTCTGATGTGTCATTTTGAATCTGGGCGTCAGTGCTTGGGGTCATGTTCGAGGTTCGAGCATCAAGAATCGAGGTTATTTCTGATGCATCGACCCTGTTAGGTCCATTAGGAGTGACCTCCTGCAAATTTGCCCAATGGGCATGTACAACGACATAGAATTCCCTGGCCCATGAAGGTATTTTATGGTTTCTTGGAATTTTTTAAATACGTATCCGACCAGAAGGTGCATAGACCTCCTTGACTCCCTTGCCCTTTCCCTTATCTTTCTTCCCACCAGACGTGGGCAGTGTAGTAGCCTTGCCTTTGGATATAGTGGGCTCCTCATTCATCGTCTTTCTTTCAGTCTTCTCTTGGGCTGGTACAATTCTCTCGGTAGCTTTTGGTTTCGCCATATCTGCATATCCTTAAGAAGAATCAAAGAGATTGGCTCTAAAGGTCCGGTGAGTCAGCCAAAAGTTGAAATGCATGCAAGATTAAAGGGGCAGAAAAAAGGTGATCAAGAATACTTTCGGCAAGTCACCGAGTACTTTTGGCGATCTCAAGATTCTCGCCGAAAGTTATAGCATTAAACATCAAATTCCACAAGAAATTAAATTGAGATGAGAGCATCTGGCGAACCGCCAAGTAGTTCGGCGGGCTAGACCTAGCTCGCCAAATTGCCTAATGCGCTCATTCTCAACCCACCTTCTCGAATTCAACCCCTTAACCCCCAAAAACAAAGTCAACACATGCACTAGTGAGATTTAACTCAGATCCATAACATCCAAACACAATCCCATAAAATATACTTCTGCTAAAAGCACAAACAAACGGGGTCTCAACATTTATAAATAAATTGAGCCATATTTAGAGACTAATACATACACACACAAGAACAAGATACGGATATTGCAAATGAGTACAAATTCTATAAAATAATTTCGAGTGTCAAGCAACCAATTTTTTATGCTGATAACGGTAAGACTAAAATGCAAAGCAGCAAAGAAATCCAACTCCGAGCACAAATCAACTAACTGAAATACTAGTAAGATGCCAAAATAAGAGAAATACTACCTTGGTGTGGGTTTGTGAAGTTTAAAAGCGAGGAAAACTGAAGAATTTGGACTCTTAAGACATGTGGCCTTCATAAACTGTCCAGTTCGCGTCCACTCGGTGACATTAGTCGCACTAGCCAATCCATTCGGTGACACACCGAATGGTCATTTGACTCGTCGAGTTTTACAGGACCTTCAGTCAACGAGAAGGTTCAAACGGTGATCTTAATCGTGGTTGCCGACCTGGCTGGCAACACGCTCAACTGATTCTCAAGCTTGTCGAGTTTTATAGGCTCCAATTTATTCGTGTGTTGAGCCAAACGACAAGTCAAGTCGGGTACGCCAACCTCTTTGGTGATCCGTCGACTGACCATTTTGATGCCAATCTGCATTTTCCAAACACTTTCCACACTTAAACATGTACAACCAACACACCATTATTTATAAAACCAAAAGAAAACAATAAATGGATTTGGGTTGCCTCCCAAACAGCGCCTTAGTTAACGTCGTGGAACGACACGATTCACCATTTAAGCATCAAAGTTGGGGTTATCCATATCATCACTAGGCAACCCCCTATTTTTTGTGAATGGAGTTGAGGCAACGCATGACTCATAAGGTTCTCGAGCAGTTGAACATTTTTGGAATGAGACCAAATCATTCGCTTCATCCCTTCAATGTCTTCTTTCAATTCTTCCAGCTCTCTATCTTACTTAGTTGCCTTGTGGAGAATGGTTGATAGACTTCCCTCAATGCATTTAACTTCATTGTCCTCAAGATTTCTTCGCACCTGAGGAGGGAAATATGTATCCTTTCTCTTGCACTGAGCCTTGATCTTTACCATCTTTTTGGCCAACTCATCCATCTGAGTCATCAATGCGGTCAGCATGAAGTCCTTTTCTGCTTCTTGGTTCATTTTAGTCATGTTGTCAAGCAGTTGGACTGCCATTGCATAGGACTGCTTTGCAATATCACCCGATATAAGTTGGTCGACCACCCTCATGTTTTCGGGGCCAAGACCTCTATAGAAGCAGTCAAGAAGGATTACGTCAGAAATGTCATTAATTGGACATTGAGTGATCAGTTATTTAAACCCTGCCCAAGACTTGTGGACCCTTTCGCCCTCCAATTGCTTGAAGGTTAGGATTCTATCCCGAATTATCATTACCTCTGATGGAGGAAATTCCATTATCTCGCAAGTGTTGGTTGATATATTCACCTCCTCTGTTTTTGAAGCACAAATCAGCAAACCAAAGCTAAAAACAAAGTTAGTAAAACTACAACTAAGAAGAATAAAAATTCTACTAGTCTAAAAATTCTCAATTAACAACACTCCCCGGCAGCGGCGCCATTTTGATGTTTGCGTAATCAAGACACAACTTTGATGCAAGTGTCTACGATCGTACAATAGTGTAGTAACCACTTACGGCATGAAGAACAGCCTACGCCTTAACCCACACACTCTCTCGAGCTGAGTGTGTGAACATGGGACTAGGGTTCACTCTCTCGAGCTGAACCTCATGTCGACCCACTCACACAAGCCATCAATCTAGTGGTCTTAGTTTTACAACTTCTCTGTCGAGCAAGCCAAAAACACATAAATAAACTTATATTTCCAACTACAAATTCATTAAATTCATCCATAACCACTAAACAAAATCACATTTAAACTACGAATAGACTATCAGCAAGCACGACCCAGTAATTATCTTAACCCATATTCGCTAAATCACACCCCAAGAATTGGGGGTTTTAGTCACACATGTATAAGAGATAGAAATTTATACCAAATTGAGCCTCCATTCAACTGGGTATGAAGATTAACGTCTTGATACAGGCCAAAATTGAAGAATCCAAGAGACCCAAATCCAACTCTTGAAGATGAAACCCTTTGGGACTTCAAGTCTTCAAAACACTCTCAAACTTAGAGCAAAAATATCAAAAAGTACTATTCTATATGAAAATTATAATAATTGTTCGGCTTTTAAAACTACAACTCTAACTAGTATTTATAGCTTTCACAGATTTGTGCTGCAACGGATCATTCGGCGTCGTTAGACGAAATCGCCGATCAACTCGGCAATTCGCCCTTTGGTGTAGTTCATCGCCGTCTTGCACTAGCCTTCAACATAGACGTGCTATGGGTCATTGGGTGACATGGTACTGCTTCGCAGAACTTCTCGGCGATGCGCCGCCTGCTCCATTTTTCCACCGACTTAATCCTTTCCTTCAAGGCTCAGCACACTGGAACAAAACGCGAAGTAAGACCCTTCGGCGACTCGCCAAGTGGACTCGGTGATCCTCAGGCCTTCATTTCTTCATATTTTTCAGCCTTTTCGTTCCTTTTTGCGACGTAGTGTCCATGCTTTCCTTCCGACATCAAATACCTAACACTTAACGTTTTCATCAGATATTGAGATATAATAAGCATTTGAGGACACAATTTCTATTAAAATATATCCCTAAATGAGTACTCATCAAAATTCTTGATTGATCATGAATTATTTTGGGGCTGGGTTAATTATTATTTGTTTTTTTATTTTTGTTAGATTTATTGAGCCTAATAAAGGTCAAATTCCAGCTACAGTTGATGGCCCCACGAAAAACTCTTATCGATACAACTAAATAGTAAATTCTTAATACCAAGTATGTGAAAAAACTCTCATCCATACCACTAATTTGTAAGATTAGAATACATATCGTGTGAAAAACTCTAATCGATGCCACTAAACTCTAATTCACGCATACCTATTACGCAAAAGACTCTCATCGATACCGTTAATTTGTAATATGAGAACACCTATTGCATGAAAGACTCTATCGATACTGCTAAATTCTAAACTGACGAATGACAATACCTACTGGATCAAAGTTTTAGGGAATATGTTGTAGATTTGGTAGACTCTGATCCTAGAGGTTAAAGGGTGGTTAAAGGATTTGAACCTGAGCAGATATATGTTCCTCTTTCTACCTATGACTCTATTTTGATTTCTTGGATTACTTTTTTAGTTTGAATTTTTAATTTTTAATTTTTAATTTCAAATCTTGTTGTAGATTCATAGTAGTTGTTGTTGTGTTATTCTTATAGTTTGTTGCTCTTCTACTTCCACCTTTTGCTTTGGGATTCCACTAAATTGTAATCTAAAAACACCTATTATGTGAAAGACTCTCATCGATAGCACTAATCTGTAACATATGAACCATTAAATTGTAAACTCACAAATCACAATACATGATCCTACAGTCCAAAGGACTGCTAAAGGATTTAAACCTGGGAAGATTTCTGTTTTACTTTATTCTACATATCACATTGTTCCTCTTGGTTGAAAGAGTAGACACAACATATGTATTTACTAAACCCAAAAAACAAGCTTCTATTTATAAACTAAGCTAGACTTTCAAAGTATGACTCGTTTTTTAAGTTAACAAAGTTCCTAATCATTTTGTTATTAATTTATTTTTCTAATTAAGTCTTTTAATTGAACCTACTACAAACTTGTAACATCCCGCCTTAGAAAGAGATAAATTTAGAAAGAACTAATTTGGAAAGAGCCAAATTTGAAATTTTACAGGTTATGCTTAAGTTATGAGTTTTGGGTCAACTTCAAAGGACCATAACTTTTAGTACAGGATGAATTAGGTGGCCTATAAAATGTCAAATGAAATGTCTTTGAATCCTCTTTCCAACGCCACTGAGTTTGCTAGGTTTCGAGTTTGGATGAGGGAGATATGCCCATTTGAAGTTAGCATGTCCAGTTAAGGAAAGTTACCCGAATTAATGAGGGGTATTTTGGTCGTTTCCTTACCCCATCGGATTAAAACGAGTTTTATAATATTTTGGGGACAAAATTGATTTGGGTCAGTTTTACAAATCCCAAATACTCTTAGGGTTTTGAGAAGAGGAAAAGAAGAAGAAAGAGGAAAGGTTTAAGGCATTCGTCAAGATTCGTGAGTTTTTTTTAGGGATTACTAATGAGTCTGAGATTTCGACTCATTTAGAGCTTTTTTTTTATAGTATAAGTGTCCTCAAATGCCTATTTTATGCTCTAAACTGATGTTAAAGTGTTGATTTGCAGCTATGAAAGCTAAGGATTAAGGCAAGAACATTACTGGGCAAAAAGGAACTAACAAGCTGAAGAAGTGAAGAAAAGTGATCCCGGTGATCGTCAAGACCACTCGGTGAACCACCGAGTGGATCTTTAGCTCGCTCAAAGTTCCAGTGTGCCAGCCCTGGAGAAGAACCAACTTGGCGACATAAATGGGAAGTAGGTGAATCGCCAAACGACTCTGCGATGGCAATCTTGATCGCCCAAAGTTATAGGCCCTGGAGGACTGATGGCCAATGCAAATTGGCGATGGAAGGGAGCTAAGGGCAGATCACCGACCAGGTTAGCGAGGTTCAACTTACTAAACCCAATGGCCTTTCAGGCCAAAAAATGGATAACTATGAATTGAAATTTTAAATGCAGAGAAAGGAGTTCTGATCCCCAAGTTTGAGAGTGAGTTTTCTATTAGTTTTTTAGTTTCCATTATAGACTTTGAGTATTTCTAAGCTTAACTTTTAGGATTTGCAAGTGGGTTGTTGAACTTAATCAATTTGGAGCATCATAAAGGCTTGGAGACTTTTACCCAACTAATGGCTAATCTAGTTGGTAATTGTTTTTATCTTTTTATGATGCTTAGCTTAAACCCCATATTATTGGGATGTGATCATGTTATTATGGGTTGAATTGGCTTATGGGTATTGTTATGTACTGATTTAAATGTTTAATTGAAGTGGGTTTAGACATTAGCTGTGTTTTAATCTATGAATTATAGTTGCAAATGCAATTCTAACTTAGAGTTCTGGACTTGCTTGAGAAAGAAGTTTTAGAACCAAATTTTTCGATTAATTATTGTAGTTGTTGGGTTGACATGGGTTCCGCTCGAGAGAGTGAATCCTAAACTCGATTCTACCTATCTAGCTCGAGAGAATAGATGAATTAAGGTTTTGGGATGTTCTTATTTATAAGCTTGCTGAGGTTTGAGAGAACTCACTTGAATCATAGTAGTTGTTCAAGAGAAAGTTATTACGCTTATAGTCTAGCTTACCCACTAAGGTTTAGCAATTCGTTAGTAATTTTAATTACCCATATAGTGAAATTATTCTATAATCGATCACATCTCAAGAATTCATCTCTATATTGTTGTTTTCTCTATTTTGTTTGTGTTTTAGCTAATAATTGTCAATCCAAACCCCCCCATCTGACATTCGTTGTCAACCCTTTGACTTCTTTGTATGTTTTTGATAATTTCTATTCCATTAACCGCTTAGACCATAGTTGTACTTCATAATAGAATTGGAACATGTACCGCTCTCTGTGGGTTCGACCCCAACTCTTTGTTGATTTTTTACTAGTTAACAATTGTCTACACCTAGAATTGATGAGGTGTATTGAGCGTTAATCAAAAAATTACGTTGCTGTCAAGGAGTGGTGTTGTTTAGAATTCTATTATTAAAGTTGAATTGTGATCTTTTTATGTTATAGTTGAATCGACTCACTTTGTTGGTTGTGTTTGTGTTTGAACAGATGAAGAAATGAGCGTGAACGGAAGCAATGGTAGCATAATTGGCCACCAAGACTATATAGGAAACTTGAACGATGTTAATGACCCTATCCAATTGGGTGATGTTGGGGATATACGTCTACCTCCTTCTGAAGGGAACATTGTTTTTCATGTCTCTAGCATAATATTTCATCTCTTACAAATGAAAGGATTGTTTGGAGGGCTGGCTCATAAGGATCCCCATGAGCACATTCGAAATTTCATCGAAGTTTGTGGACCATTCTCGTTCAAGAATATCTCTCAAGAATCGGTCCGTCTTCAATTATTTCTTTTTCTTTGATGGGAGAAACCACCAAGTGGCTAACTGATCTCCCAAGGAACTTCATTACCACTTGGGATGAGCTTACTGTAGCTTTCTATGTGAGGTACTTTCCCCCATAAAAAATGATGACGTTGAGAGATAGTATTCAAGGTTTTAAATAGTTGGAAGGTGAACCAATCCACGAGACGTGGGTGAGGTTTAAGAAGTTGGTACTTCAATTTCTGACTCATGGACCTCCCAACAACGTCTTGTTGTAATACTTTTATACGAGTCTTGACTTGGTAAACAAAGGAGTGACTGATCAACTTGTTACCGGAGGTATAATGCAGCATACTTATGAGGTTGAATCTCAACTCATTGATGGTATGACCAAGATCAATCAAGCATGGTACACTCGTGAAGACCAAGTGTCTCCTCTCAATTTTAGGATGAAAAAAGAGCAGATCGAGAAAGATTAAGAGAGAGACCAAAATATGGCCAAAATGATGACCCATCTGAACTTATTATCGGGTAGTGGGTTGAAGAGTGTGAATGTTGTGGGTATTGGTGGATCAAATCCCGATGAGGCACATTTTGAGGCGTTGTACAATGAGGAAGTGAACTTCCTTGCAAATCAAGGAGGAGGTTTTCGTTCAAACTACCCAAGGCCGGATGGAAATCTGGGTTGGAATAGAGATGAGGGATGGAGAGATCGTGATAGAGATTAGCGTGACCGTAACACTACTAGGAAGAAAAGAGAGGGTGACAAGGACAGATACGTCCCACCCCATGAGCGTCAAAAGCCCAAGGAACCGGAAAATGTTTGTACGGAAGACATGCTCCCACGTATTCTCAATAAGATAGAAGGGTCGGACAAAGTTTTGAAAGAAATTAAAGAAGACATCTCTACACTTAATCAGACAGTCACCTCCCATTCTGTGTCAATCAAGCAATTGGAAACGTAAATGGTTCAAATTTCATCTCATTTGAAACCAAGGCCGAAATGGGCCCTACCAAGTGATACCTTGGCCAACCCGAAGAATGATCCTTGAAAGCGTATCTACGTCGTGCCACAACGTTAAATAAGGTGCTTCTTGGGAAGCAACCTAAGTTTTTGATGCTTTAAATTTTGGATTTGAATAATCAGTGTTGATTTTGCAGGTTGAAAAGTTAAAATGTTGGAAAATAGGAAATAGGCGAGCTAAAAGTCCAATCGGCGACTCACCGAATAGGTCGGTGAGGCCAATTTGGACCACCATTGGAACCACCTGGTATGTTGGAGGTTCTTTAAAACTCGGTGGGCAAAAGTAACACTCAGTACATCACTGGGTGGTATGGCGGGCGCGACTTCTTTCACCACATTGCGCGCGAACTGAAGAGTTTTAAAAGGGTCAAACTGTTTTAGATTCAAAAATCCTTCACTCTCTTACTTTTTCAAATCCCGTACTCTCACCCCAATATTAGATTGTTTGTGCTTTAGTACTTTTACTCTCATTTTACTTGGGATCTTTTCTCGGGATTAACTTTAGAATTACTTTGCCGCCTAGCATTACAAACAAATTCGGCATAAAATATTGGTTTTTCGAACCCTAAACTTAATTATTCGGTGAAATGAAATGATTGTATTAAATTGTTGTTGAATACCGTTGGGTCATGTAGTGTGATCATCGATTGATTGTTGGTTTTCTCGTAGTTAAATGAATTCGTGCTTAAAATATCGTAAATGGCTAATTCCCCTGTCGAAAATTGATTAAATTGTTGGGTTGCATTGACTAGTTGTTGGTTCTAGTGGGGTGAAGTCTGAGTAACCCCGGATTGTGCTAATTATCATATTTTGCCCAATGATGGAGCAGTTGACGTCATTCTTAATGGCAAAAGACGTCAATTGGCCAATTTTGGCCAAATCGGGGGAAGTCTCAGTAACCCAAAGGGATGGGTGGTATGGGTCTTGCTTTAATTTCATAATGTAAGTGTTTGATTTTGATTTCATGGGATGCGGGCTTGATTTTGAAAAATGGGGTGAAAAAGTGACACGAAGGGCTATTCGGCGAGCTAGGTCGAGCTCGCCGAGTGATTCGATGGTTCGCCTAAGTCCCCTTAGATCTCCCTTTACTTCTCTATTTGGAGGGTTTGAGTGTTGTAACTTTCGGTGATATGCATGTTGACGAATCCACAAATTGGACTCATTTAGGGTTTTATTTTAATAGAAATAGTGTCCTTGAATGCTTGTTTTATCTTAATACCTGATTAAAAAGCTGAAGTTTCAGAGAAGAAAAGTGAAAGCATGGACACTTAGGCGCAAAACGAAGCAAATAGGAATGAAAAGAACAAGAAATTGAATCATGCGGATCGTCGAGTTCAACTTGGCGAATCGCCGAAACGATATGAACCGCCCTTCGTTCCAGTATGCGAAGCCTTGAAGGAAGTGGATCAAAAATCGAGGAAAGAAGCAGTTGGCAAGTCACCGATTAGTTCCGTGAAGCAGCACTGTACCGCCTAATGATCTAGAATGTGAGGATGCTAAAGGCAAGACACTGAAGGCGATGAACTGAACAAAAAACGGATCGCCGAGTTCATCAGCGATCTCAACTAATGTCGTCGAACAATCCTCCGCAGTAGAATCTGTGTATTTTTCTGTATTTTTCTCTCAAGCTTGGAGAGGGTTTTGTGGAGACTTAAAGAAAGGAGTTCTTCTTCCCCAAGTTGGAAGTGGGTCTTCTCTATTCACTTTTCTTTGCTTAATTCAAGGTTTAATTTCTTATACCCAGTTGATTTCATTATCATGTAAGGTATAATTTCTTATTTCTTGATGTGTGGCTAAAAACCCCCATTCTAGGGGTGTGATTTAGCAAATATGGGTTGATATTCTTGTTGGGTCTTGCTTGTTGATAAGTTAGATGTATGTTAATGGTGATTTCACCTAGTGGTTGTGGTTTAATCTAAAGGGTTTGTAGTTGCAAATACAAAGTCACCCATGTGTTTTCGGCTTGCCCAAAAGGGAGGTCGCGAAACCAAAACCACTAGACTGATGGCCTAAGGAGTGGGTAGACATGAGGTTCAACCCAAGAGGGTGAGCCCTAGTCCCATATCCTAACACTCAGCTCGAGAGAGTGTGTGGGGTAAGGCGCAGGCTGGTCTTCATGCGGAAAATGGGTGTGTGAGAGTAATCCATTTGAAACGGGGTAAGTTGCCCGAGAGGGAACTTATTTCCATTTAAAGCTTAGCCTAGTCACTATTATCTTGCAAATTTCCTATTGAAAGCATGTACCCAGCAATTTATCTCAACTTGTATTGTGGTCACATCCCAAGAACCTTTCCCCATACTTGATTTTCTTGTTTATTTTGCTATTTGAGTACTAGTTACAAAACCCCCTTTGATATTTGACACTTTTGTGTCACCTCTTTTTAATTTACTATGTCTTTTATCGCAAATGTCTTTAACTACAACTAACTTGAATGAAATTCTAATTGGTTATTAATTCTCAAAACCTCTTGGGACACGACCCCAACCATTGGTTGGGTTACTATATTATTGACGATCGTAGACACTCATATCGTAGGATAGTGTCATTAGTCACGATAAGCATCACATGTGCTCACCAAGTTCACTCAACGACTCGATGAAAGTATCTTCTAATCGCCATTCTGCGTCCCTTTCCC
>JAJOOH010002249.1:0-19522 GCA_029582605.1 Solanum gracilifrons | reverse complement strand
CCTCTTCCTCTTCCTCTTCCTCCTCCTCTTCTTCTTCTTCTTCTTCTTCTTCTTCTTCTTCTTCTTCCTCCTCCTCCTCCTCCTCCTCATCATCATCATCATAATAATTATTACTATTACAAATGAAGATGAAAAGTTGTACGATTTTATTTTTGTGTATATCTATTTATCAATTTTTAATTAATATTTTAAATTATTGTCGCGGTTGAAAGATATAATATTATTCATGATACATTTTTCATAGCTATTGCATATTGTTGCCCCTAAAAATATATGATATAATTTATCATATTAAAAAACAGTCACAGAATAAATAAATAAATTATCTTTTTAATATTTTTAAAACTTTTAATCAATAAATAAATTATTTAATGAAAATAATAAAGAAAAAATTCTCAGTTTCATATTATAAAAGCTCAAAAGTCAACTTATTTTTTCCTCTTAATCACACTAATTATATAAAAACTAAAAAAATATTAATTCTTTAACTTCTCTTAATTATTGTAAAAAAAAACTTTAAATTCCCTCCTTTAGTTCTCTCAATAACATATTTATGTAGTATGATCGGATACATATATAATTTTATTTTTTTTATGATATTATAAGTAAGATGTACATATATCATACTAAAATAATATTTTATAGTTCTACTATAATAAAAAAAAATTCTACTTTAATAAATGTGCATATGTGATTAATGTGTATTTAATTTATAACTATTTAAAGCAAAAATAATTTATCTTAAAATTTTCACATCAAAGAAGAAGTTATCTTTTGAATAGTTATTATCATATATTAATTTTTTTTAGTGATGACTACAATAATAATTAGTTTAACGTTACAAAAGTACCCTTCCACTGTTCTACATGTGTTAGGGACAAATATTGATTCAACTCTTGGTATACTTTTCTATAACTTGACACTTTATGTATTCTCAAATTTTTTATATTATGTCACTCTATGATAATCTTTATATAATCGAAAACATAAATAACACATCACATTACTAATGACATCATGACTTCTTATAAATATACATTTTATTTTTTATGTTAAGTTTTTCAATTCTTTTATTTTCTATTTCAAAGTATGATTTCCGATGTACTATTATATAATCAATTTAATTTCTTTTTCTTGAAATGTTTTTCTTAAAGGATATTATATAAAAATGAAAGTTGAAATGTGTGATCCTTTAATATTAATAAATCATATGCAATGCACGTACACATTAGATTAATCTCAATACGAAAATTTAAATATCAAAGAAAGTCAAACAAAAAGAAGATCTCACTAACTTCTTAATTTCATATATTACTATGTTAAAACATAGTTCAAATATTTTTCTTACTTTATGTGTCAAAAACATATTTTAAATTATTTTTATTACAAATCAAGTGGTTTATACATAAATAAAGTCTTGTAATTTATAATGAATTAAATTTAATGTTACTTTGATTGAACTAATAATATTGTAATAAAATTCATTGAATTTAATAAGAAACTAAGATAATCAATTAACTGAAATTTTCAGATTAACATTTTATGTTTTTTCTTCTTCTTTTTATCAGCAATGTTAAGCGAAAAATTATAGTTTGTAAATATCTCTATTGAAATATTTTGAACAAACAACATCAAAACCGTGATTCAATTTTATTTTTTTTGCTTATACACTATTTAAAAAAAATAAATCAATTAAGGATATCAATTATTTAAAAAATATATTTAATTTCGCGCAGAGTGAGAATATGTACACTAGCTATTAATTAAAATGGGTGATTGATTATTTGACTCTTATTTATGTCTTAAGAAATAATATATTATTGTAATTGAATTGCTGGTAGTCTTAAAAAAGAATTACTAATAAAATTAAAATTAGAAAAAAAATTATTTTAATATTGCACTTGTGAGTAACAAATATTTTTAGTGAGTAGGACCAGATGGAGTGAGTAGTTAAAAATGGGGAGAAATGTCATAAATGGACTCTGAACTATTGCAATAGGTCTATAATAGGCCCTTAACTATATCTTTATCAGATTTAGTTCTTTAACTATTCAAAATGTTATCAAATTTGGTCTCTTAACTATACATTTAACATTTTTAGTCCCTTACCTATACACTTGTCACTACCCAAAAAGGGATGTGATGGCACTCGTCTTATCCCACCAAGACAAGTCAGCCTAAAACTCAACCATTACGATAAAGTGCGAAAATAAAACGATAGTAAAAGTCTAATACTATAAAATAATACGGAAATTCATAATCAACTTAAATATACCATAAAACCTGGTTGTCACGTGCACAAGTCTCTAATGCATTACACTAGAATTGAAAGAAAACATAAGTCTCAAATGATATTGTTTCTAGAATAGAACAAGATCATAGATAGGAGTTAGAAGGTCCGCTGAGATGACAAACAGCTACCTCACAAATCTCCACAGAAAGCCTCGAAAAAGAAGAGAATAAAACGTATCACAAAGATCCGGGCTCGTAACCTACAAAAATGTAGAAGCAAGGGGTTAGTACCAAACCACATGGTACTTAGCAAGTAAACTTCTAAACACAAGCTAAGGGAATAAAATACGGGTACTCCTACCAACCCAATCAAACCTTCACAACTACAATCTGCATAACAACCAGTCCAACCTAACAATTCATAATTTACATAGCACACAGCTCAACAACAACACTCAAACAATTACATATCCTCGGCAACAAACTCAACAATTCATCAATCACAAGTTCCACAGAAAGGCACTCACAAGATCAGCAACACACAAGATCAAGTTCACCAATGATAGAGATGTGCAATGCAATGAAATGCAATGTTAGGTATAGTGATGCATGTGTGACCTAACGATACACACCCACTGTCTCTAAGTCCGGGACCCATGGGGACATATCTGCCCATATATCCGTCGTGGCATGCGACACAACCCTCAATAAAAAAATATGTCGCGGCGTGCGACACGTATCGCGATAATAGTATTTGTCGCAGCATGCGACACGTCCCTCGATAATAGTATATTTTGCGGTGTGGGACACGTCCCTCGATAATAGTAACTGTCGCGGTGTGTGACACGTCCCTCAATAATGGTATCTGTCGCGGCGTGTGAAACGTTCCTTGATAATAGTATCCGTCGTGGCGCGCGACACGTCCCTCAAAATCAACACATCACACACCAATAATTAAACACATTGCCTTTTATTACCCTTTTTTCATCATTAGAATTATTTAACATGGACAAGTCAACCCATCACCAACTCCCATTATTCCCCAACACATACCACAAGGAAATACATGATTCTATGCATTTAACAAGGGTTTAGAAATTCACTTGCCTTAATTTATCGAACAATCACTACGGGACTTGAGCCTTCCCCTTTCGTTGGCTTCCAAATCAATACAATCTATTCAAATAAATAACCACAATAAGATTTTGAAACTAACACTACTCACATTACCATATGTCTAGTCTGGACCCAAAAACTCACCCAAATTTATAATTAAGTTCTTAATTTCAAGCTTAAGGTTAAATCTAAATTCCTCCAATGACATAATCCTAATGATACTCATATAATACAAAACACTTAATATTTAATTTGGTATATCAACTTATCAAAACACGAATTAAATTATGACACTCTGGGAAATTTTTTGAAACAACAAGTCCATATTACGAACAATTCACGGGAATAACCTCAAATACTCAAATTCCCACACCCTATAATCAATTTCAAGCATCATTATTCATTACCACTCATGCCCAAATCATTTGACAATCATCAATTAGTAGTGGGGAAACAAAACATTGTCCCCTCAGAATTCAAAAAAAACAAACAAAAAGAACGCTATCTTACTGCCTATTTTTTTGCTAAATTTCAATTTCCTAAAGACTTCAACTAATATAATACTATTTGTACCTTTTGTAACTTAGCAATTAATGCTTGTGACTACTTTTAAAAAAACTTTGCTTCAACTCAGACCTGCAATCTGATCGAGTCGGCTCCCACGTCTCCGCTGGTGAGTTTCTGTTCCCTTATTCTTTCTTTTCTAGAAATAATTAACTATTAAAAAGTGATAAATCCCTAACTTATTTTAATAAATAATGGGCCAAAAGGTATAGGGTTTTAAATAAGGGAAACTTATATAAATATACTATAAATAAAAAATATTTACCATTTATAGCAATAACATTTTTTTCACTTGATCACTTTTAATACATTTATAATACAGTTTTAATACATATTACAAAGAACAATTTATTATTCACATATAATGCAAGTTTTATTGATAGATAATACATTTATCACACATTTTAATACACTTATAATACATGTGTCAACTTCTTACCAAACAAGCATAATATATTTTTAAAAACAGTTATAATACATATATATTGCATACTTAATTCACTTTCAATATATTGCAGATTTAACATAGTATTGCTATAAATGGTAATAAATAAAAAGTATCGCTAAATCAGTAATTATTTATTAAAAGGCACCCATCCAAATAATTTTTCCTTTAAAGAACTTTTGGACTTAGCCCATTAGTCACAAACTAAATTAATTATCTAAAATTACCTATCAATTAATTAACTATAGTTAAACGAATCGTTCAAAATTCTCAAACCAACTTCACCGACTGATCATGAATGACTCGGGGCAACTATTGGAATGGGTGAAATGGTAATTTTATGAAAATTTCTAAAAATGACATTCCGGGTCATTACATTACTAGTTTTTAGTCCTTTATACAAATTGTTAGGTTTATATTAACAAAACTCATGCCTCCGTGAAATTAAATCTTTAACCCATTTTTTGGATGTTTCTCTCCTCCCACTATTTTTTCTTCAAATTACTCTTATGAAAAGAACCTTAATCTCAACGATTCAAAATAAAATTCACGAGGAAAGAAGATAGGGAAAAGGGCCTGATATACTTCTCAACTTTGTCATTTGGAGCTAATATTATGAAAGTGGTTAATATATACCCTTACTGTTATACAAACGACTCACATATATCCCTACCGTTACAAAATGAGCTCACATATACCATTCATTTAACGGAAGTGAAAAAAATAATTTTAAATTTATATTTTTGACTTTTAATTTTTTTAAAATTCATGTAGGGTCATATATGATCCTTCTAACAAAGTCCAAGGTGTATTTTAATAATTTTCATACATAAATTATTTTTTTTACTTCTTTGATTATCATTATTTGAGTTTCTTGTTCTTATTTTTTTCTCTCTTTCATTCCTTAGTGTAAAGACATTTTTTTAACTAATTATTTTGTGGCTATATTATAATTTTAAATTATCTTTTTCAACTATAATGTTACTTTAGTTTTTGTATTTGAAAAAAAAATTGGGTCATCTATACTAAATTTTACAAGAAAATTAGTGAAACAAAAATAAATTTGACCATCAAAATAATAAATTTAAATTAGTCATTGAAACAAAAAAAAACTCAAAAAAATATGTGTTAGGAGGATTAAAATACCTATATGAGATTATTTTTTTTAAAAAAAAATTAAAAATTAAATTACAATTAATTTTTTCACTTATTTTAGAGGAAAAGGATATATGTGAATCATTTGTGTAATAGTAAAGGTATATATGAGCTACTTAAATAACGAGCTCTATATGACAAAATAGAGACTATGCTATTTTTTAAAATCATAAATCCCTCCAATTTTCAGGATCCATACCACACTGTTCTTAAAACCTCATTATGCTTGTACATGATTTCCCATATTCATTGTTTTGGTGTAGATGTTGCTGAATTTCACTGACTTGAATTACGCCTAGCTTGATGTCTTGTTGGAGTTTCAAATTTCAAATTCAGGTGTATTGAGTTTTGAGAGCATCTTTCACAATGGAAACTCATTGTTATAATGAAATAAATCATCTTTTTGTCTGTTATTTTTGTTCATTTTTGAGTTCATATATCAATAGCTTACTCAATTTTAAAAAATTATTTAGTAAAGTCATTGAATTTTATTTTGTATCAATAAAATCCTTCAATTTAAGTTATTGTATGAATACGATCATTTTCATTTAAAAACCAATATTTTTTGGGTCCGTATTTCCTGACACATGACAACAATTGGATCCAAGAAATAACAAAAAAAAAGAGGTTCCTTATATAAAGAGATGAGATTATAAAACAGACCTTCAATTCAAACCAAAATAATAAACATTTTTTTTGTCAAAATGCACCCGAAAGATCAAATTCCATAGTTATTTTATTTTTCCTTTTCCTTATAAACTTCTCCAAATTTAGTTGAACCGTTGATACCCAATTTTGACCAACCTATTATCACGATCCGAGCCTATATCCTGGACGTGGCCGACACTCAAGAATCATAACTGGTCCCCAAGCGAACCCTCATTCTGGCTGACTACAAGCGGAAGACTAACTCAAGCATACATAAGCATCAAATTGAAAGAAACGTTTAAAAACAGTTTACTGAATCTCAAAAATTTGGTGAATATACTGAGTATGAAACATAATTTTAAATAAAATATTAAAACTGAAAGACTATCTAAAACTGTCTATCTATGAAGCCTCTACTATACAAAGATGAGTGTCGGGACAAGATCCACGACTCCTCAAAATGTTACTAATACTAACAACTCATAAAAATGAAGTCCTCCAGAAACAAGGAGGTCTTACACAAAAGTTGACGAGCAGATGAAGTGATCTCAGCGGACTCTTGTTGAGGATCCGAAGAACCTGTATCTGTATCATTAAAAGATGCATGTCAAATGACATTATTACATGAATGTACGAGTATGTAATATAGCGGAATAACAAATAACTAAATGAAAGGAATGTAATCGATAATAATGTACTCAGGATGAATGTAAGGAAATAAAAGATTTAAATCATTTAAAGCTTTACAAAATACTTTCTCATCTCTGAACTCAACATAATAAGTGATATATAAAAATACACTTTAACTCTATTGGGAGATTCTCTAACCGACAACCATCACTCTGAGCAACGTGATGATACAACGTCTTGCCCACGCTGCCAGAACTGTCCTATACCTTGTCGGGGTATAGGACATCCTAAACTAAGTAGATCCACTAAGAAATAAGGATTCATCTAAAAAGTATGATCCTTTACTCATGTTGGCAGACATGGTTTATGAGGATTTTGAGTTGTCTGGACTCATCCCCATATCGATGCTCAATAGTATTCTCAATAATATACTCATTCTCAAATGTATAAAACATACTCTTTCTCTATTTTGAGGTAATTACTCAAAATCACCTCTTAAAAGAGGTAACTGCTCTAAAATATCCCTGAACTCATTAACTCATTTAGAAATCAAAGTTTCTCTTTTATCAATGTAAAACTGATACCTTTGGGAATATTTAGTTCCCTTATACTCTTACTCAATTTATACTTGAAAACTCTTTCTCAAAAAAATATCAAAATCATATTGTGATAGGATCATTGATGACTCGGGGAAGTCATACTACATACACATTGATGGTATACCTATATCATACTGCTTAAACATTGATGACATACTCGATTGTCATACTAATCATGTTTTAAAACTCTTTCTCAAACTCCTCCTTACTTTCTCAAAAACTCAATTAAAAAAAAATGTTGGCTTTAAAAGATTCTCAAAATTTATAACTCAAAATAGGGTTCATGTTGAAATATAGACATGAACCACTCAACTCAAGGATCTCAATAACAATATAGAAAACTCAATACTCAAAACTCAAGAACTTAAGAACTTAAGAACTTAGAACTCAACGATACTACTCATCTCAAGAATACTCCATTAATAGAGTTCATGTTGAAATATAGAGATGAACGAATCATATCAAGAATGTTAATGCATAACATATAGTAATTCAATAATTAGGAATACAATTTCATAAGAATTAGGAACTCAAGAACTCAAAATCAACTCATCTTAAGAATATTCAAATCTAGGGATATAATTCTAGATTACTCTTTTACTTATTTAAAAGTAGATGTAGGGCGTGATGACGAACTAGTCCAACACTATGATAGCCTTACATACCTGGAAGAACAAGGTTCTTGAAGAAGAACTTGATTAGAAGCCTTGAAACCCTAGCTTGAAGGAGACAAATCAAGAAAACCTTTCTTGAGATTTCTTGAATTAGTTTCTTGAAATCCCTTTGGGCAAGCATTATGATTTTCATTAGTGATTTATAATTGTATGGAGGAGTTTGAGTTTGAAAGAATGAAACTCTTGGAGAAAGATTTACCTTGAAGAAGAATTTTAAAAAAGATTGAAAGAATCTTGAATGTAGTCTTCTACTTTATTTTTTCCTTAGGGTTTTGCCTTAGGATTTGAGACAGAAGAGAATGATGAATTAAAAGATGAAAATATGATTATTTTGGGGCTATAATTAGTCAAGAAATTCTTTTAGGGTTTTCTTAGAGGTAAAAAGACAAAACGACCCTTTTTAATGTTTCCCCATTGGCTAATTCGTCACTACAATGTATCAGGTTACTAAAATGGTCATAACTTTTTACTCAAAATTTGTATTGTTGCAAAATTGGTGGAGTTTGAAAGAAGATTCAAATACCTTTAATTAGATAGTTTATGGTCCACGTAACTCTTTATATTCTAAGAGATATGATCGTTTGAAGTTGACCCAAAGAGAATCTTACATCAAAACTTAATTGGTAAGAAAACTTTCAACTCAACTTTTTGCTAGGAGTTTCTAGTGACCTTAATTGATATCCAAAATCATTACCACACTAAAGAATTTACCTTTACACATATGGCCAATTTAAGAATCACCCGATACGACCTTGTATGTTAATGAAGAATAGTTCGAGTCTTAACTTAGAAATTTTTAGGGTGTTTAAGAATCCCTTTGGCCCTGTTGCGGGGTGGCATGTTTCTACCAGCTACCTTTGGTCTACCCATGTCTGCAAAACAACAGAGAAACTTAGAAATAATTTAAGCAAAAGCACAGAAAAGGAGTTGCAGACAGACTCATCGAACCGGTTGGCGAGTCGCCAAATCTCTTTGGCTAGCCAGATCGGGCTCGCCGAAAAGATTGACTCAAAATTTCCTCAGAAAAATGGCATGTCGGCGATGGGAAAGACCTTTCGGTGAATTGCCGACAGCTTTCGGCGAGCAAGGATAGCCCACCGAAAGTTACAGTGCAGTTTAGGGATTAGGGGCGCAGAAAAGGGCGATGAAGGTAGACCTTCGACGAGTCGCCAAGTGCACTCGGCAAACTCAGGCTTCTCGCAGAAAGTTACATAACCTAACTCACAATTTAGCATGAAATTAAAGGCGATAAGGGGAACTTCGGCGAACTGCCGAGTGGTTGAGCGAGCTCGACCCAGCTCTCCAAACGACCCAACGTGCCTACTTTCAACCTAACTTCCAAAATTCAACCCCCCATCCCACGAAAACAAAATCAAAACATGCAATCTTACAATTAAACTAAGACCCATTACACCCATGCCCCCGGGATACTCAGACTTCTCCCGATTTGGCCAAATTTGGCCATTTGACGACTTTTGCCCTTAAGAATAACGTCAACCGCTCCATCATTGGACAAATTACGTCATTTGACATAAATGCGGATTAGTTAGACTTCACCCAACTAGACCCAACAACATGCAAGCACAACCCCGCCATTTTAATCAATTTTAAAGCATGAAAAACTTGGGAATTTAACAATATATGCATTACGGGCATGGTATTCAAATTAAAACATGCACACACATATACAATTACAATCAGAGAGGCTCAGTACACAACACTAAGACAAAATCAACTGCAAATGAGTCAAAATCGCTAAAGAAAGATTCGGGGTTTGGAAAACCAACCTTAGAAGCCGAATAGATACTTTGAATCGCTAGGCGGCAAAGAAATCCAACTCTAAACACAAATCCGAAGACTAAAATGCGATAAAAATGCAAGAAATATGGAAAATATTGTGCGGATGTGAGTTGGGAAGTTCAAAAGTGAAAGATTTTTAAAGTTTAAACCTTTGGCCTTTAAAAACCGTCCAGCTCTCGCCCATTCAGCGACATAAGTTTTACTTGCCGACCCACTCAGTGACATGCTGAGTGGGCACTTACCTCGCCGAGTTTTATAGGACCTCCAGTTATTGTGGGGGTCCAAACGACTTACAAAGTTGTGATCGCCGACCTGGTCGGCGATTCGCCAATATGCTCCTGGGCTCGCTGATTTTTACAGACTCCAATTTAAAAATGTCTTAAGTCCAACGACGGTCCAAGTTGGGCTCGCCGACCTCTTCGGCGAGTCGCCGACTGGACTTTTAGCTCACCAACTTGCACGTTTCAAATACCTTCCACACTTTGACCTCCACAATCAACACACGTTTATTTCTAAAACATAAACAAAAATAAAGCGATAAAACCTTGGGTTGCTTCCCAAGAAGCGCCTTAGTTAACTTCGTGGCATGACTCAAGTCTCTACTTAAATTCTATTTGTGGGGTTTGCCTAATTTCATAAGGCAACCTTTCTTCTGGCTCTGGGTAGAGACAAGACAACACTTGGTCCATTTGGGACTCTAGTAGCTGAATGAACATGGAATGAGAGGTTGTTATTTGATTCAGCATTAAGACATTCTCTTTTATCTCCTCCAACACTCGATTGTGCTCTTTGACCTTGTGTAGGATGAGTGAGAGGACCTCTTCAATTTGCCCACCATCTTGCTTCTTCATCCTTCGACGCTCGTGAGGGGAGGATGTACCTGTCCTTCTTTTTGGACACTTCCTCAAATTCCATGACTTTCTTGTCCAAGACATCTAGCTGAGTCAACAATGTGGCCAATTCTTGGTCTTTTTCTATCTCTTTGTTGGTCTTAATCATGCCATCAAGTAGTCAGGCTACTGTTTCATAGGGTTGTTGTGTCAAACAATCCTAAAAGAGTTGATCAGCTGCGCTTCTATTTTCGGGACCAAGACCTCTATAGAAGCATCTATTCTGGAAGTCTATGAGTTGGGCACAGCTGGAAGAGGTCCTTAAATCTTTGCCACAACTCATAAATGGTCTCACCCTCCAATTGCTTGAAGGTTAGGATGTCATCCCTGAGACTCATCAATCTCAAAGGAGGGTGATCCATTTGGTCACTGTTGCTACCAGATAAGCTTAATTTCTCTACTCAACAAGCAACATGAAAACCAAAACTGAAAGTAAGTAGATTCAACTATGACTAACAAGAACAAAATTCAACTTAACCAAAGAATCTTAACCAACACCACTCCCCGACAGTGGCGCCATTTTGATTTTATTAACGTTATAAAAGACACTTCATCCGATTCTAAGCGTCAACGGTCGTTAGTCAGTAATATAACCCAACTAAATGAGTTGGGGTCGAATCCCACATGGAGTGGTACGTGTTTAAGATTTAATAGGAAAGTATGAATATGTTCAAGTCAATCATAGGAATAGATATTTACGAATAAAAACATAATTCAAATTAAGGGGTGACACAAGTGTCAAATAAGGGGGTTTTGGTTTTAACTATTAGCTCCAACAACAACAAATAACACGATTAACAAGTAATGAGGCGGGTTCTTGGGATGTAATTGGATTAGAGGCTAAGGTAGACAAATGGGTAATTGCAATTGTTAGTAAATAGCTGTAAATCAGTGAATAAGCTAGACTTTAGTGGAAATAAACTTTTCTCTCGAACAATTTACCTCGAATCAAGTTGGTTTCTCTTGAACACCAACAAGTAGCAAATAAGAACAGCCTACGCTTTAGTCCATTCACTCTTTCGAGCTGAATGTGTGGAAAAGGATTTAGAATTCACTCTCTCGAGCTAAACTCATGATAACACAATACCCACATACCATCAATTCAGTAATCTTGGTTTTAAAACCTCTCTCTCGAGCAAGCCAAAACACGAAGGTAGAGTTGCATTTGCAACTACAACTTTTTAAATTAAACCACAATTACTGATTGAAATCACTTCTAAACAACAATTAAACCATCAATTAGCAATACCCATAAGCAAAATCAGCCCATAATCACATAATCACACCCCAAGAATTGGGGTTTTAGCTAGACATCATAAAAAGATAGAAATCGTTACCAAATTGTGTTTCCATCAACTAGGTAAGATTACTTTTGTCTTTACAAAGGTCTAAGCTGAAGAATCTCAAAGACCCACTTCCAATTTCTCAAAAATGGAAAACTTCAATTCTTCAAAGCTAAGAAAAAGTTTGTCTCAAAGCTCAGAGTTCCCACTCCAAAACCGAAATATTCTATATTATGAAAACTCATACTAAACTAAATATTCAAAAATGTATTTATAGTCGCCAAAAATATGCTACAGAGGACCATTCGGCGCAGTAAGTCGGGATCGCCGATCAACTCGATGATCCACCATTTGGTCAATTCGATCGTCTTTTTGATTTGGCCTTCAACATCTTCAAGTTTTGTAACTTTGGGCAATCCAATCACTTCATCGCGGAACCGTTTGGCGACACGCCGACTGCTCATTTCTCTTGCCGACTTGATTTTTTCCTTCAGGGCTTGACACACTGGAACTTTAGGCGAGGTAATAGCCATTCGATGACTCGCCCAATAGATTAGACGATCAACGTGCCTTTTTTTCTTCGTTCTTTCAGCTGCCTTGTTACTTTTTGCTCGTTAGTGTCCATCCTTTGTTCCTCAATCCAAATACCCAGAAATCAAGGATTTTACATCAGTTATTGGCACAAAATAAGCATTTGAGGAAACTAAATCTATCCAAATAAAGCCCTAAATGAGTCCAAAACGTGGACTCATCAAATAACAAATAGCGAAATGAAAGGACTGCAATAGATAATAATGTACTCATGCTGAATGTAAAGAAATAAATATTTAAATCATTTAAAGCTTTACAAAATAATTTCTCATCTCTGAACTCAACATAATAAGTGATATATAAAAATAAACATTAACTCTATTGGGAGATTCTCTAACCGACAACCATCACTATGAACTACGTGATGATACAACGTTTCACCCACGCTGCCAAAATTGTCCTATACCTTGTCGCGGTATAGAACATTCTCAACAAAGTAGATCCACTAAGCAATAAGGATTCATAAAAAAAGTATGATCCTTTACCCATGTTGGTAGTCATGGTTTATGAGGATTTTGAGTTGTCTGAACTCATCTCCATATCGGTGTTCAATAATACTCCCAATAATATACTCATGTTCAAATGTATAAAACATACTCTTTCTCTATTTTGAGGTACTTACTCAAAATAACCTCTTAAAAGAGGTAATTTCTCTGAAACATCTGAACTCATTAACTCATTTAGTAATAAAAGTTTCTCTTTTATCAATGTAAAAACTGATACCTTTGGGAATACTTAGTTTCCTTATACTCTTACTCAATTCATACTTGAAAACTCTTTCTCAAAAAAATATCAAAATCATATAATGATATGCTCATTGATGACTCGAAAAGTCATACAACATAAACATTGATGGTTTATCTAGATACCATACTACTTAAACATTGATGACATACGCGATTGTCATATTAATCATGTTTTAAAACTCTTTCTGAAACTCCTCCTTACTTTCTCAAAAACTCAGTTTAAAGTAAAAATGTTGGCTTTAAAAGATTCTTGAAATTTATAACTCAAAATAGGGTTCATGCTGAAATATATACATGAACAACACAACTCAAGGATTGCAATAACAATATATAAAACTCAATACCCAGAACTCAAGAACTTAAGAAATTAGAACTTAATGATACTACTCATCTCAAGAATACTCCATTAATATTGTTCATGCTGAAATATAGACATGAACGAATCAAACCAAGAATCTTAATGCATAACAGATAGCAATTCAATAATTAGGAATAGAATTTCAAAAGAATTAGGAACTCAATAACTCAAAAGCAACTCCTCTTAAGAATACTTATATCTAGGGATATAATCCTAGATTACCCTTTTACTGATTTGAAAGTAGATGTAGGGTGTGATGACAAACTAGTCTAACACTATGATAGCCTTACATACTTAAGAAGAATAAGGTTCTTGAAGAATCTTGAAGAAGAACTTGATTAGAAGCCTAGAAGCCCTAGCTTAAAGGAGATAAATCAAGAAAATTTTTCTTGAAATTTCTTGAATTAGTTTCTTGAAGTCTCTATGGCCAAGAATTATGATTTTCATTAGTGATTCATAATTGTATGGAGGAATTTGAGTTTGGAAGAATGAAATTGTTGTAAAAAGATTTACCGAAAAAGTTTGAAAGAATCTTGAATGTAGTCTTCTACTTTGATTTTTCCTTGGGGTTTGAGAGAAAACAGAATGATGGATTAAAAGATAAAAATCTGTTTGTTTTGGGTCTATAATTAGTCAAGAAATTCTTTTAGGGTTTTATTAGAGGTAAAAAGATAAAAACGACCCTTTTTAATATTTTTCCGTCGGCTAATTCATCACTATACTGTATCAGGTTACAAAAATAGTCATAACTTTTTACTCAAAATTCGGATTCAAATACCTTTTAATGGATAGGTTATGGGCCACATAACTCTTTATATTTCTAAGAGATATGATCATTTGAAGTTGACCCAAAGAGAATCTTACATCCAAACTTAATTGGTAAGGAAACTATCAACTCAACTTTGTGTTATGAGTTTCTACTGACCTTAATTAATATCCAAAATCATTCTCACACTAAATAATTTACCTTTACACATATGGTCAATTTAAGAATCAGCCGATACGACCTTACATGTAAATGAAGAAAAGTTCGGGTCTTAACTTAGGAATTTTTGGGGTTTTACACCTATAACCCTCTCGGAATTGCTATTCGATTAAAACGTATTTTTAAAACATATTACGAGTTTTAAAATATTAATCAATTTTTTCTAAAAATTATATATTATAGTGTCCCTAATTTACAAAATTATTAATTATTATTATTAAATTATTTTTATTATTATTAAATTATTATATTTATCGATAGTTAAACTCGACATAACTACTTTATTTTAATGTTTTTAAATTTAAGTTTGTTTAATTTGTATGAAAATATTGTAATATGTGTAGTATTTTATTAATTGAATAGCACTTCCCTAATCTCCCCTTAAATCATTTAAATTGTAGGCTCTTCAATTCAATTTATGTAATTGAAAGCCCTTAATCCTATCCCAATTCATTTCAAGTCTAGCCTATTCTATTCCAATCATATTTAAATTACAACCAATTTTGTTCAAATTCAATTAAATTATCCCATCTTTTAATCCTAACACTCGATCTTGTTCTATTCAATCTCAGCCCTCCATCCGAATTTAATCAACGGACCAGATCACATTCCCTTCTCTTTCCATTTTAGTACACCAAAACGTCCAAACCCTAGAGTTTTTCTTCACTCTCTTCCTCCCTCTAAATCAGCGCCACAGATCTCTCCTCCATACTCTTCGTTGCTGATCGGTAACCACCACCGGTGAGGCCATAAGTCGTCGGTTATCTTCATCGGCCTTCCCTCTCCTCTTTCCCTTCCCCATGCTATCCTTCTTCTCCCCTTTTCTCTTCTCTCTCTCTTCCTATGAGGAGGTCGACTACAACAACAATGGCGGTTTTATTTTCGCTTCTCCGACCAAGCGACCAGGTGAGATCAAGCGAGCTACCTGGCCAGCGACCGAAATCAACAACAACCGGTGACGACAACAACTCCAAGACCAGCGAGCTCTGGGGAGCCATACTCCGAACAACAACCCACCGGTGAGAACCAACGACCAGGCATCCTCCGGCCAGTAGATGGCTCATCCGTTTTTCCCTCTTATTTTTTTGTTATCTACGTATGGCAATATCAACACAACAACGACGAGCATCACTCAGATATGGTTTGGTCGGCGCTAGGCTTCGAGATTTTGGTTATTTAAAACAAATCTTAACAGATCCGTTCAGGTTAGCTCTTTAGTTATTTTCTCATTTTTAACAAATACATGATTCTGTATTTCGGTTTCCACAGAGAAATTCAATCGCATTAAAGTTTATTGGCCGAAAAATCTCGTTCAAAGTGCATTTCATCTTTGTTTAATAATTTATTTTTTATTTTGTTTGAATGAAGTTTGTTCACTACTTGTCTACTCTCATTCTTGAAAACAAGCAACCTAGATTGCTTTAAGTCACCTTTGAATATTTATTGATTTTGTGATAGTTGTGATTGTTGTGAATCTCATCCCCTTGAATGGGTTCTGATGTACATTATAGAATGATTTGGTCTATCAAATAAGTGCTTAATTTTAGGTACTCATATTCATTAGATGGTTTATCATAATAAATTCAAAATTAACTCTTGTGATGAATGTTCTCTTATTTGGTAAACTTGATTTCCTATATTACGTTACTCAATAGACTTACGGTGGATTGGATTAGTTATTTCCTCAATAAAGTAAATTAATGGTTGTGTTTTCCTCTTTTGAATAAAATAAAATTTGTCCCCCCCACTCCTTTTTAGTGATCTATGCTTGGCAAATTATTGACCGAATTACAGGCTTTAGTAAATTGCTGATTTCAATCATTATTTTTTGTAACCAAAACATTAATTTGTGACTTTTGGACTATTTTGGTTTCCTGTTGAATAATCAAAATATTTTAATTGAATCAATTTATTTCTTTTTCCATTATTGATAGCCCTCATTCTCACTATAAAAAGATCCTTTGCCCTTTTATTTGATCACACTTTAACAGCTTTGAACAAAAATACTCTCTACTCTAAAAGAAAATAAAGTCCGGTTAACATTCTAAGAGGTGCTTTCTCTATTCAGTTTCTCTGTGTTTGAATCAATTTTGGATTAAGTTTGTCTTCATTGATGTTCAATTAAACTGCTTAACCTGTTAGTGTTCTTTATATACTTTAATTTTCTGTTTTGCATCAATGTTTATTTATTATCATGCATAAGTCCAAAATGGAATATGCTAAATAAAAGGAAGCATTCGAGTCAGTTTTCGCTCTTCCTTCGCTCTGTGTGACATTATATTTGTTGTTATGCTTTGCTTATCTAAATGCTTATTTGTCTACCTTTAGCCGGATATATAAAATGAATATGCGTGTATGTTGAATCTGCCCATAATTAATGTTATTGTTTTATTATATTATATTGCTTTTATATTCTATATATTTGTCTGTATCTTACTTTAGCAGGTTTGGGATTTGTTTCAAGTTCAAAGAGTTGCCAGGGATGGGTCATTTGGACGGGATCTAGTTTTATTCGTGTTTATAATATTTCTACTATTTTATTTAGTTTTGTAATAATTTTGTATTAACACTCTCTATTTATGAAATATTTGGGAATCGTCTAAAGGGGAAGGGGACATACGTGCTAACTATTTTTATTATTATTATTATTATTATTATTATTATTATTATTTTATAATGTGATTGCTAAAAGTCTGCTTATACTGCTTAAATCACTTAAAACATGCAAGCATCTCAGAATCTCTTAAATAATCTACTTAAAATCAACCATTTGTTTGTGTTTGTCTTGTTTTAAATCAACCAATTTGAAATAATTAATCTTTAAGCATGTTGCATAATCTGGATTTCATAATAAATGTGAGCACATTAATTAATTAGCCTAAATTAATAAGAGTTTGATAACTTTAGCATGTTAGTAATTTAGATCTTAACGCTTTATATTTTTGTAACTTTTTAGTATGCTAATGAATTCAAGGGAATTAAAATCTGATCTATTTAAATTTGATTTTTATATGAATATAAGCTTCATTAATTAGTTTTGGCATTAATTCACTTAGAAAGCATGCCTATAGCCTATACGATCTAAATAATTTTAAATATCTTTTATGTTAGAAATGATGAATATAAGCTTTAAATATTTTAGCATGTTAAATTTAAATAGATGTCATGCCTGAGTTAATTCTTAATTTGTCATTGCAACTTTAGATCTTAATGGCGATAACTATCTTTTTTAAGCAGTGTTGCTCAATCTAGAATTTTGAATATATTGTAGCATGTTAATTACCTAGTCTTAATAATCTCAACATGTTACACTTAGAGACCATGCCTATGGGACTTAATTAATTAGATCGATATGTTAATCAGACCTAATAAATTCAGCATGTTAATCAGTTGGTTTTAATGTGTGTCAGGATGTTAATCACTTAGATATCATGTCTTAAGACTCTTAATATATTTCAGCATGTTAATGAATGCAAATAATTAAAATCTGCTTTAAATACTTGTTGCCCTGATTTAATCCTGCTATTGAATAAATATTCTGCATTCTGAATAATGTTTTGCCACTTAAAATTAGCTAATAAATCTGTGTCTGCATGTTGTTTGAAACTGCCCTATTTCAGATTATTTATTAATTAAATCAACCTTTTCTTTAATATTTCTGCTCCCTTTAAAATCAATTGATAACTAAAATTTGCCTTTTGTAATAACTTTCTGCCCCCTTAAAATCAGTTAATAATTGCTTTCTGCATTCTAATAACTTTTTCGCCCTCTCTAAATAAATATTGTCAGGTTGATTGTTAATGTGTTTGTATGCTCACACACTTAGCATGAGACCTTTCACTTTATTTGTGTTTGGAAGCATGTTAATTAAAACCTAGAGGCCAATATGAGATTTATGTGCTAAATATTATCTAATTAATTTTTCCTGATGTTTAGACGGCCTAATTAAGAGCTTATGTTTTATTTTGTCTAAAATCACCCTAATAATAGTTCAATGCCTCTTGGACTTTAAGCGGGTACGCTAGGCACCTTCTAGGACATTATGCATGTGGAAGGTGGGGTAGGGGTAGATAGGCCCTTTAACGGAGATGATGGAAGTTGACTTGAGCATAAAAATGACAAAACTTTAGTTTTGTCTTTCGAATAATAAGCCAAGCGCTGATCTGTAGAAGGGTGATAGTTTAGATTTTGGAGTTTCCCTTTCCTTTTCCCTTTTATATATTTATAATTATAACTTTTTGGGGTAGTTTAATAAATAAAAATGGTTTTGTGCCTATCTACTTGTCTACCTTCTATCCCCTTGCTTATCTCTTATTTTATATTTGTATAAAATGTTTAATGTTTATTTACTTTATCACCTAGTTCGTATCCTTAATTCATTAATAAATAGTGACCATACTTACTACATGTTGTAACCCTCACATAAATTATGAGATACGGCCAGGCCACACAGTTGTGGACCTCGAGGGGTGCTTAACACCTTTCTCTCGAGGTAATTTGAACCCTTACCCGATCTCTGGTTCGTAGATCCTTTAGTTAGAATTAATTAAGTTAGATAGGTGCCCTAACGTGCCTTAAATCGTTAGGTGGAGAATCTTTTTTCAAATAAACCCACAAGAGTTGTCAGGAAAACTGTTTTGCGAAAAATGGGGCGCCACAAAATGGCGACTCTACTGGGGATATTACTAGGTTCTTACCATTACGTGTTTCATGCTTATGTGGGGTTTATTTTCTTTGTGCTTTTATTTGGTTATTTCCTTGTTTATCTTGTTATTGGCGTGTCTAAACTATTATTTACTTTCTTTA
>JAJOOH010002248.1:0-21678 GCA_029582605.1 Solanum gracilifrons | reverse complement strand
CCCCCCCCCCCCCCCCCTTTGAATGGGATGAAGTCTTATATGCACAAATGGAAGATTTATGAATTCACAAAACAGAAGACAATAGTGTATTCTCAAGAGTTTAATATTGGGGGTTACAAATGGTATATTATTCATAACCATTTTATTCGTTAAATACATTTATAATTTCTTTAGCAAATGATAATCTTTAGTTGTGTATGTAAAACTTGTCGTCTTTGTACGCAGGAAACTTCGTCTATATCCTACAGGTGACACTAATCAAAATGCCCAGAACATTTCCATCTTTCTTGAATTAGTTCATGCTAATGGATTTGACAAAATTTAGCATATCTATCAAAGACGAGTTTGGTGATGTCCACTGCAAGTTAACTAGTATGTTCTCTTGTTCCGTAATTTTTCGAATAAATTCAAGTTCCTACGTTTGCAATTAATACCAGTAACCAAAAATGTAATTCTCTTTTTTTTTAGCATAAATATAGAAGCAATTTTATGATCTTTTCTGGCACGCAGCAATATTGTTAGTTTCTATTTCTAATTTCCTATGAGTAATTTGACGCATTTTTCTCATACACCTTATGCAGGATATTGGTTTGCAGCTCCTAATTTTTGTTGGGGATGGGTGGAATTTATGCCACTAAGTGAACTGAAGGATCCAAAGAAAAACCTCATTGTTGGAGACTGCTGCATTGTAGAAGTAGATGTTTCAGTCCTTCATGTTTTCAATGGTTTATCATAATCCTTGATTTATGATGATACAACAATAGATATATATTTTAAATTCTCCCAAAATAATTTCTTGTGAAACATCTTTTTGGTGGGTGCTTTCTTGCTTGCATTTTGCTATATAAATGATAGTGTCCATTACTTGTTTGTCATGCAAATTTGGTGTAACTTGTTAAAGCTGAATAAATAATCAACTATAGGGTGTTTTCTATGAGGTTCAGTCAAGAATGGATGGAAGTATGTGATTCACTATTCTAATCAATAACACATGTGTAGTCAACCATAAAAATCTCACCTTCGAAACAAAGTAAAGATTTGATTGATGTTGTAGACATCCTTACTCTTGGAAATTTCCCTCCTATGGACAATGTTGTTTCTTCTCTTCCATGATTTTCACATATTAATGGTTGGTTCGGCCTGCATGATACAGTGGATTCAATTTAGTAGCACAATTTTCATTCCAATGTTGTGTTATAGCATAATTTAACTACATGTAAAGGTCATGTATCCTATCTACTCCTACAAATATATTTCGAATGCCTTTAGTAGACAAATACTCAAGGTTAGTGGGAAAAAAATCAAGAAATACATGAGTATATTTGAGGAGGTTCTCTTAATCGAGATAATATATCTTGAAGAACCTCCGCTATAGAGAACTATCATTATGTCACAACATTAAATCAAGGGCTTTGAGGATTCAACCCTAGTGTGTTTCTTTTCTGCCATCTTGTGGGTATTTGTTTGTTCGCAAAAGAGTGAGGCTGTGCTTTAGGAAAGTTCCTATGGCTGATAGAGTGTCCACCAGCGATGAAAAAAGCGCATCCACCGATTCTCTATTGTGTGTCACCCATCAGCCGCCTTCTACAAATAGTATTCAAGAAGGAAAATCAAGGGACCAACATTTACACGACAACCCGAATAGCTTCATCAGGACACAACATTCATTTATGGAGAACTTGGCATTAGATCGGTATAAGGCCTATCCTTGGCTGCACAACACCAATTAAATTTTTGGTTATACATCGATCACAAAAGGTTTTTCATAATATTTCCCATCAACCAACGTTAAATCTGTGCACCGTCGATCTCTCATTGTGCAACGCCTTTCTACCGTTGGTCATCAATAATCGTATGTAGCCTGCTAATCTATTTTTTCTATTTTAGGAGATTAACTGGTTCCCGCCGATCCTTATTTATGTCCTGCCGACAGTGGCGGAGCCACCTTATTATTAGGGGGTTCATCGGAATCCCCTTCGGCAAAAATTTATATTACTTTTACATAGTTAAAATAATGTTTTAGTTAAATACAATAGATGTCAAACCCCATTCGGCTACTTCATCTATCTATTTTTTTAGATTTTGAAACCCCTTATTGAAATTCTGGCTCTGCCAGTGCCTGTCGATGTCACACTCCCCCATGTATAGGCCTAGTGTATGATAATAAAAGCCTATGTATGGGGAGGAAAATAATGCATGGATCTAATGTTATTTTGAAGTTGTTAGAAAATTAAGATATGTCTAGAAACTCCTATATTAGACATATTTTGTATTAGATATGTTAGAAAAGTAAGATTTGTCTAGAAACTCCTAGGTTGGAGATATTTTGAAGTAGATATGTTACAAAATTAAGTTTTGTCTAGAAACTTCTAGATAGTAGATATTTTGTAGTAAGATATGTAGTCTCGATTTAAAATGAGTGGTGGTTACTGAGTCACATATGTACATAGTTTGGTGTGAGATATTTTGCTTATGATGTGGTTGTAATACTCACACTTTATCTATAAACAGACCATATGTAATGAAACATCTAGAGAAAAAAATTGAACTCAAGAAAACTTAATCCTTCTTCTTCACTTTCAGATTTTCTATAGCAATTTACAGATGTGATTTCCTACTTTTTACACCTTGTAGACGTGAAGTTCTTCTTCATTCTTTGTTGAAACATGGTATCAGAGCCTATTTTCTAAGGGATCTTAATCAAATTTTGTTTGTTTCTCTCTTATACGCTCTCTTCTTTCTTGAATTTCCTTGCTGAAAATCAACCAACGACAGATCCTCCGACTTTTACCAGAGAGAATTATCACTTATGGGCCATCAAAATGAAGTCTAGTCTAAAGGCCCTCAACTTATGGGAAGTTGTTGATCTTGGAGAACCTATTGTCCAGCCATTGAGAGTTAATGCAAATCTCAATGAAATTAAAAACTATGATGAGTTGGTACTAGATCTCCACGAGCTCTCACCCTGCATACATTCAAGTCTTACAGACGTGATGTTTACAAGGATTATGACTTGTGAAACAGCCAAAGAGGCTTGGGATAAGTTAAAGGAGGAGTTTGAAGGAAACAGTAGAGTTAAGTATGTTAGACTCTTAGTATTGAAGAGAGAGTTTAACCTTTTGAAGATCAAAGACACAAATAGTGTGAAAGAATACTCTTCAAAGCTGATGGAGATTATGAACCAGATAAGAATACTTGGTGAAACCTTTCCAGCTCATAAAGTTGTAGAGAAGATGTTGGTCAGCCTCCCAGAAAAGTTTGAATAAAAACTTCCAGTTGTTGAAGAGTTTTGTGACTTGACTACTCTTACAATAGCCAAACTAATCTCCAAATTGCAAGTCTAAGAGCAACGATCACTATGAGAAGTGAAGGGATAGTAGAAGATGCCATTCAAGCATGGCATAAATTCAAACACCAAAAGGAAAGACAAAAAGTCTGGATGGATAAATCTGGAGAGGTAAAATCGGGTAGAAACCAAGGTGATTTGTCGATAAAAGGAAAATTTCCACCTTGTGGCATTTGTAAGAAGACAAACCACTTAGAGAAGAATTGTTGGCAGAGTTCAAAGAGGTCTCCAATTCAATGAATATATTGGAATAAGTATGGTAACATTGAGAGGTATTGTAGGCAAAAAAAAATCAAAGTGTCCAGTCTTCCCATCGAGTGAATTTCGCAGATGATTACCAAGTTGGAAAATCAGAGGAGGACGTTTTCATTGCCTCGCACACATGACATTTTGACCAATGTAAATGGTATGTTGATAGCACAAGCACAAGGCACATGGAGATTGATAAAAAAATGTTTGTTACCTTGAACAGATCTCATAAAACCAAAGAGAAGTGAAGCTTGGAAATGGCGTATTGATTGAAGCTCACGGTACAGGGTCAGTAAAATTTCCTACTGACGAAGGTACTTGAAATTATTAATGATGTTCTTTTTGTGCCAAATTTCACTAAAAACTTGTCAAGTGTTGCTCAATTGTTCATAAATATTATTCTCTTAATTTTAAGGACAAACATTGTGTCATTTATGATCCTAAAGGATGTGAAGTAGCTAAAATTAGCATGATTGACAATTCCTTTCCAATTTCATGCTACACTATTGATATTTGCTCTTTTAATGTTGAATTGAGCGATACTTGGCTTTGGCACAAAAGGTTCAGTCATTATAATCTTAGTTGATTGGTGTATATGCAATCAAAGGGTATGGTGCTTGAAGTACACAAAATTGACATGTGTAGAGATGTTTGTGAATCATGTCAATTTGGTAAATTGAATAGACGATCCTTTGCAAAAGAAAGTCTCTGGAGAAATAAGGAAAAGCTAGAACTGGTTCATACAGATGTATGTGGACCAATGAGGACAACTTCTTTTAGTGGAAACAAGTATTTTGTTCTCTTTGTAGATGATCTGACTCGAATGACATGGGTCTGCTTTCTTGGTAGCAAATATCAAGTGTTTTCTATTTTCAAAGATTGCAAATCTATTGTAGAAAGGGAGAGTGGATGCAAATTGTAGTATATTAGATCCGATATTGGAACTAAATATACTTAGTATCAGTTCAGCAAGTATTGAAAAGATTTGGGTATCCAACAACAATCAACTGTTAGCTACACTCAACAACAGAATGGGGTATCTGAGAGGAAGAACACAACTGTGATGGAGATGGCAAGATGCATGTTGGCAGAAAAAAAGATGCCTAAATACTTTTGGGCTGAAGCAATCCATACCACTCTCTATTTGCTAAAATAGATTACCAACTAGAGCAGTACAAGATATGACACCATTGGAGCATGGAAGAGTATCAAGCTATCTGCGAGACACTTGAAGGTATTTGGTTCGGTATGCTATGCAGATGTTCCTGATGCTAAAAGAGGCAAATTAGATAGCAAGGCAGAACTGTGTGTTCTGTTGGGATATAGTACAGTTGCAAAAGGATACAAGGTGTACAATGTTAGTAGTAAGAAGGTGTTTGTTAGTACAGATCTTGTAGTGGATGAGTCTAGCCACTATGATTGGGATCGAGATATTGTTGTGAACAACCAAGGTGGGAGTACTCTAGCTACAACACCAAATCAGCAAAAAGGCGATACTCCCTCTAGTCCTATTGCTGGAACGAAAAAAAATACAGATGTTGAATTCACTATAGACTCTCCAATTTTGAAGACCAAATCACTTGCAGAAATTTATGAGCAATGCAATTTTACTCTTGTTGAACCATCCTCATTTGAAGAAGAAGCAAACCACAAAGTGTGGATTTTAGAAATAGAGGAGGAACTTTCCATGATTAATAAAAATGATACTTGGAAGTTGGTTGATAGGCCAGAAGAGAAGAATGTTATCGTTGTCAAATGGGTCTATCAAACAAATTTTAATGTAGATGGCTCCATCTTCAAGCATAAAGCTAGACTTCTAGTTAAAGGGTATTCTCAGCAGCCTGGAGGGGACTTTGGAGAAACGTTTGCTCCTGTTGCGTAGCATGAGACAGTAAAGTGTCTAGTCGCTGTCGCAGCACAATACAAATGGAAAATATTCTATTTGGATGTCAAATCTGCATTTCTCAACAAATTGCTTGAGAAAGACATTTATTTTGAACAACCTGAAGGTTTTATAGTTGCAGGTAAAGAAAACAAGGTGTACAAGCTTTTATGGTCTTAAAAAATCCCCAAGAGCTTGGTATAGTATGTTGTATTCTCATTTGCTGTCTCAAGGCTTCAACAGAAGCCTAAATGAGCCTACTTTGTACTTCAAAAGGCAAAGAGATGGGATGTTGATTATGATATCAGTTTATGTCGATGATTTGATTATTCCAAGGGAAAATCCTCTTGTTGTTCAAGAAGTTAAAAATGAATTGCTTAAAGTTTTTGAGATGTCTGATCTAGGAGATATGATATTTTTCCTAGGAATGGAGATATCTCAATCTTGTGAAGGAATTTTCTTGTCTCCAAAGAGGTATGCCTTGTATCTGTTTGTCAGTTTGTTATCTCGATATATGCAAAGTCCCAACACTAAGCATTTTGGAGCTGCTAAAAGGGTGTTAGGGTACATTAGAGGGACAATTAATTATGGAATCTTGTATAGAATTGTGGAGAATGGAGCTGCTATTGGCTATTCAGATAGTAATTGGGGTAAATGTTTGGATGATTACAAAAGCACTTTTAGTTACTGTTTTACGTTTGGTTCAGGTATTTTTTGTTGGAGCACAAAGAAGCAAGATATTGTAACACAATATTCAACAGAAGCCGAGTATGTGGCTGATGCATCTTCTACAAATCAAGTAGTTTAATTAAGAAAGATCTTGTTGGAATTGAATTTGTTACAAAAGAACCAATTGTGATCTATGTGGACAATAAATCAGCCATTGCGATGGCTGAAAATCCGAGGCCGCATGGAAGAACAAAGCATTTCAACATAAGGTTTCATGCTTGCAGAGATGCTGAGAAGAATGGAGAAGTTAAGTTGGTGCATTGCATCAGTGAAGATCAATAAGCTGATATTCTAAACAAGGCTCTTTCCACTAAGAAGTTTCAGTTTCAAAGGTTGTGGCAAAGAGTTTCAATGAAAAATCTTAAGGAGGACTGTTAGAAAATTAAGATTTTTCTAGAAACTCCTAGATTGGAGATATTTTGTATTAGATATGTTGGATATGTAAGATTTGTCTAGAAACTCCTAGGTTGGAGATATTTTGTAGTAGATAGGTTAGAAAATTAAGTTTTGTTTAGAAACTCCTAGATTGTAGATATTTTGTAGTAAGATATGTAGTCTTATTTTGAATTGACTATAGACTCTCCTCTTTTGAAGAGCAAATCACTAGCAAAAGTTTATGAGCAATGCAATTTCGCTCTTGTTAAACCATCTTTATTTGAAGAAGCAGCAAACCACAGAGTGTGGATTTTAGAAATGGAGGAGGGACTTTCCATGATTAATAAAAATGATACTTGGAAGTTGGTTGATAGGCCAGAAGAGAAGAATGTTATCAGTGTCAAATGGGTCTATCGAACAAAGTTTAATCCAGATGGCTCCATCTTCAAGAATAAATCTAGACTTGTAGTTAATGGCTATTCCTAGCCGCCAGAAGTGGACTTTGGAGAAACATTTGCTCCTGTTGCGCATCATGAGATAGTAAGGTGTCTAGTCGCTCTCGCAACACAATACAAGTGGAAAATATTCTATTTGGATGTCAAATCTGCATTTCTTAATGGATTGCTTGAGAAAGACACTTATGTTGAACAACCTGAAGGTTTTACAGTTGCAGGTGAAGAAGACAAGGTGTACAAGTTTCTACGATCTTAAAAAATCCCCAAGAGCTTGGTATAGTAGGCTGGATTCTCATTCACTGTCTCAAGGCTTCAACAGAATCCTAAATGAGCCTACTTTGTACTACAAAAGGCAAGGGGATGGGATGTTTATTAAAGTATCAGTTTATGTCGATGATTTGATGATTACAGGTGAAAATCCTCTTGCGGTTCAAGAAGTTAAAAATGAAATGCTAAAAGTTTTTGAGATGTCCGATCTAGGAGAAATGATGTTTTTCCTAGGAATGGAGATATCTCAATCTTGTGAAGCAAGTTTCTTGTGGCAAAAGAGATTTTGTTTGAATCTATTAAAATGGTTCAAGCTTGACAAATGCAAAGCTATTGCAACTCCACTTGTTGTGAATGAAAAATTAATGAAGGATGATGGTGAAGAGAGGACAGATCCAAAAGTTTATAGAAGTCTTTTTGGAACTCTATTGCATCTAACAACTTCTAGGAAGACATAAAGTTCGCTATCAGTTTGTTATCTCGATATATGCAACGTCCCAGCACTAAACATTTTGGAGATGCTAGAAGGGTGTTAAGGTACATTAGAGGGATGATTAATTATGGAATCCGGTATAGAAATGTGGAGAATGGAGCTCTTATTGGCTATTCAGTTAGTGATTGGGGTGGATGTTTGGATGATTACAAAAGCTCTTCTAGTTACTGTTTTGCGTTTAGTTCAGGCATTTTTTGTTGGAGCACAAAGTAGCAAGATATTGTAGCACAATCTTTAGCAGAAGTCGAGTATGTGGCTGCTGCATCTGCTACAAATCAAGCAGTTTAATTAATAAAGATCTTCTTGGAATTGATTTGTTGCCAAAAGAACCTACAATGATCTATGTGGACATTAAATAAGCCAATGCGATGGCTGAAAATCTGGGGCCGCATGGAAGAACAAAGCATATCAATATAAGGTGTCATGCTTTAAGAGATGCAGACAAGAATGGTGAAGTTAAGTTGGTACATTGCATTAGTGAAGATCAGTAGGCTGATATTCTGACCAAGGCTCTTTACACTATGAAGTTTGAGTTTCAAAGGTTGTTGCAATGAGTTTCAATGAAAAATCTTAAGGAGGAGTGTTAGAATATTAAGATATTTCTAGAAACTCCTAGATTGGAGATATTTTGTATTAGATATGTTAGAAAAGTAAGATTTATCTAGAAACTCCTAGGTAGGAGATATTTTGTGGTAGATATGTTAGAAAATTATGTTTTGTCTAGAAACTCCTAGATAGCAGATATTTTGAAGAAAGATATGCACTCTCGATTTAAAATGAGTGGTGGTTAGTGAGTCACATATGTACATAGTTTGATGTGAGATATTTTGCTTATTATGTGGTTGTATTTCAAATACTTTATCTATAAAAAGACCATATGTAATGAAACATCTAGAGAAAAAATTTGAACTCAAGAAAAACTTAATCCTTGTTCTTCACTTTCAAATTTTCTGTAGAAATTTACAGATACGACTTCCTACTTTTTACACCTTGTAGACCTGAAGTTCTTCTTCTTTTTTGGTTTAAAATGGTATTAGAGCCTATTCCGTAAGGGATCTGAATCAAATTTTGCTTGTTTCGCTCATCTACTTTCTGTTCTTTGTTGAATTTGCTTGCTGAAAATCAGCCAACGATAAATCCTCTGACTTTTACCGGAGAGAATTGTCACATATGTGCCATCAAAATGAAGTGTTGTCAAAAGGCTCTCAACTTATGGGAAGTTGTTGAACTTGGAGAACGTACTGTCTAACCATTGAGAGTTAATACAACTCAATTAAAAAGAATGATTAGTTGGTGACTAGATCTCCACGAGCTCTTACCCTGCGTAAATTAAAGTCTTACGGACGTGATGTTTACGAGGACTATGACTTGTGAAACAGCCAAAGAGGCTTGGGATAAGTTAAAAGAGGAGTTTGTAGGTAACAGTAGAGTAAAGTGTGTTAGACTTTTTGCATTGAGGAGAGAGCTTGACCTTTTGAAGATGAAAGACTAAAATAGTGTGAAAGAATACTTTTCAAAGCCGATGGAGATTGTGAACCAGATAAGAATACTTGGTGAAACCTTTCCAGATCAGAAAGTTGTAGAGAATATCTTGGTAAGCCTTCCAAACAAGTTTGAATAAAAAATATCAGTTGTTGAAGAGTCTTGTGACTTGACTACTCTTACAATAGCCGAAATAATATCCAAATTGCAAGTCCAAGAGCAACCGTCACTATGAGAAGTGAAGGAATAGTAGAAGATGCCTTTCAAGCAAGGCATAAATTAAAACATCAAAAGGAAAGAAAAAAAGTCTGGACGGTTAAATCTGGAGAGGTAAAATCTGGTGGAAACTAAGGTGATTTGTCGATAAAAGGAAAATTTCCACCTTGTGGCATTTGTAAGAAGAAAAACCACTTAGAGAAGAATTGTTTGCAGAATTCAAAGAGGTCTCCAATTCAATGAATATATTGTAAGAAGTATGGTCACATTGAGAGGTATTGTAGGCAAAAGCAAAATCAAAATGTCTAGTCTTCCCATCGAGTGAATTTCGCAGATGATTACCAAGTTGGTAAATCAGAGGAGGAGGTTTTCATGGGCTCGCACACATCACATATTGACCAATGTAAATGGTATGTTGATAGCTCATGCAGAAGGCACATGGCGATTAATCTAAATATGTTTGTTAACTTGGACAGATCTCATAGAACCAAAGTGAAGCTTGGAAATCGCGCATTCGTGGAAGCTCACGGTAGAGGGTTAGCAAAATTTTCTACTGATGAAGGTATGGAAATTATTGATGATGTTCTTTTGCGTAAAATTTGACTCAAAACTTGTCAAGTGTTTCTCAATTGTTTCATAAATATTATTCTCTAGATGTTAAGGACAAACAATGTGTCATTTATTATCCTAAAGGATGTAAAGTATCTAAAATTATCATGATTGGCAATTCCTTTCCAAATTGATGCTATTCTATTGATACTTGCTCTTTCAATGTTGAATTGAATGATACTTGGCTTTGGCACAAATGTTTCGGTCAATACAACCTTAGCTCACTAGTGTATATGCAATCAAAGGGTATGGTGCTTGAAGTACCCAAAATTGACATGTGTAGAAATGTTTGTGAGTCATGTCAATTTTGTAAAGTGCATAGACGATCCTTTCCTAAAGGAAGTCTCTGGAGAAACAACGAAAAGCTAGAATTGGTTCATACAGATGAATGTGGACCAATGAGGACAACTTCTTTTAGTGGAAACATGTATTTTGTTCTCATTGTAGATGATCTAACTCGAATTACATGGGTCTACTTTCTTAGTAGCAAATATCAAGTGTTTTCTATTTTCAAAGAATTCAACGCTATGGTATAAAGGGAGAGTGGCTGTAAATTGAAGTATATTAGATCCGATAATGGAACTGAATATACTTAGTATTAGTTCAGCAAGTAATATAAAGATTTGGGTATCCAACAACAATTAACTGTAAGCTACATTCCACAATAGAATGGGGTGTCTGAGAGGAAAAACACAACTGTGATGGAGATGGCAAGATTTATTTTGGCATAAAAGAAGATGCCTAAATACTTTTGGGCTGAAGCAGTCAATAGCACTGTCTATTTGCTAAAATAGATTACCAACAAGAGCAGTCCAAGACATGACACTATTTGAACATAGAAGAGTATCAAGCCATCTGCAAGACAGTTGAAGGTATTTGGTTTGGTATGCTATGCAGATGTTCCTGATGCTAAAAGAGGCAAATTAGATAGCAAGGCAAAACTGTGTGTTCTGTTGGGCTATAGTACAGTTGCAAATGGATACAAAGTGTACAATGTTAGTAATAAGAAGGTGTTTGTTAGTAGTGATCATGTAGTGGATGAGTCTAGCCACTATGATTGGGATCGAGATATTGTTTGAAGAACCAAGGTGGGAGTACTTCAGCTGCAACTCCAAATCAGCAAAAAGGTGATAGTCCCTCTAGTCCTATTGCTGGAACAAAAATAATACAGATGTTGAACCCTCCTCATTTGAAGAAGTAGTAAACCACAAAGTGTGGATTTTAGAAATGCAGGAGGAACTTTCAAGGATTAATATAAATGATACTTGGAAGTTGGTTGATAGGCCGGAAGTTCAAATAAGTTAGGAACCTTTACTTGAAGCCTTACTTTTCCCCCTTTCTCTTTCTTGTCTAGCGCATAAAGTTGACTTTCTTTCATTTTTATTATGGAAAGTGAAAGTTGTTTCGTTTAGTACGAGATCGCTTCACACGTCGCAGTGCTTACACCTCTCGCCTATCGAAGTTCTATTCAAAAACCTCGTCTGAGAAATTGTATAGAGAAGGATTTCTTTCTTTACGTTGAGTTAATTAACCCGGCGGGTTCGGCTAGATGCCTTGTAAAGAACGAGCTGGTGGGAAAGAGCTCGTTAGGTCAAAACTAGGGGAGTGCTTGCTAATAGCGAAAGGTTAACATATTTCCGCCCTTATTAGTAGTAGCGAACATTAGGTAACTTCGTGGTGTAAAACGACAGATTGGTAATGAAAGGCAATGTACTAAGAAAGCGCAACTCTATTAGACCTTTATCTGGAAAAAGCTGGAACAAAGGCGAGAAAGAAAGGGTGCCTACTACTAATAAAGGCGGGTAAGAAAGAGAGGTGAGGTGACTAGCGTAGTAAGTTTATTCAATATAAAAGGTTGGCTCAGTGGGTTGGTTTTGCCGCCTTTAAGTGAAGGGGCGCATCCCCCGAAGATGGCAGCGGGAAAGACGGGGGCACGAACCAGGTAGCTTATGCTTTTTTTCATCCTCACTACCTGGTTTATAGTAGAATCTGGAGACTATGAACTTCTCGCATTCAGAAGAATATTATCTGTGTCAAATGGGTCTATCGAACAAAATTTAATCCAGATGGCTCCATCCTCAAGCATAAACCTAGACTTATAGTTAAAGGCTATTCTCCGCAGCCTGGAGTGGACTTTGGAGAAACGTTTGCTCCCGTTGCGCAGCATGAGACAACAAAGTGTCTAGTCGCTCTCACAGCACAATACAAGTGGAAAATATTCTATTTGGACGTCAAATATGCATTTCTCAATGGATTGATTGAGAAAGACATTTATGTTGAACAACGTGAAGGTTTTAAAGGTGCAAGTGAAGAAGACAAGGTGTACAAGCTTTTATGATCTTAAAAAATCCCTAAGAGCTTGGTATAGTAGGCTGGATTCTCATTTGATGTCTCGTGGCTTCAACAGAAGCCTAAATGAGCCTACTTTGTACTTCAAAAGCCAAAAGGATGGGATGTTGATTATGATATCAGTTTATGTCGATGATTTGATGATTATAGGTGAAAATCCTCTTGTGGTTCAAGTAGTTAAAAATAAAATGCTAAAAGTTTTTGAGATGTCCAATCTAGGAGAAATGAAGTTTTTCCTAGGAATGGAGATATCTCAATCTTGTGAAGGAATTTTATTGTCGGAAAAGAGGTATGCATTGAATCTGTTAAAAAGGTTCAAGCTTGACAAGTTCAAAGCAGCTGTAACTCCACTTGTTGTGAATGAAAAATTAATGAAGGATGATGGCGAAGTGAGGGCAGAACTAAAAGTGTATAGAAGTCTAATTGGAAGTCTATTGTATCTAACAACTTCTAGGCAGACATAATGTTCGCTGTCAGTTTGTTATCTCGATATACGCAAAGTCCCATTACTAAGCATTTTGGAGCAGCTAAAAAGGTGTTGAGGTACATTAGAGGACGATTGATTATGGAATTTGGTATAGAAATGTGGAGAATGGAGCTCTTACTGTCTATTCAGATAGTGATTGGGGTGGATGTTTGGATAATTAAGAAAGCACTTCTTGTTATTGTTTTTTGTTTAGTTCAGTCATTTTTTGTTGGAGCATAAAGAAGCATGATATTGTAGCACAATCTTTAGTATAAGCCGAGTATGTGGCTGCTACATCTACTACAAATCAAGTAGTTTAATTAAGAAAGATCTTGTTGGAATTGAATTTGTTGCGATGGCTGAAAATCTCGGGACACATGGAAGAACAAAGCATATCAACGTAAGCTTTAATGCTTTAATAGATGCTGAGAAGAATGGTGAAGTTAAGTGGGTGCATTGCATCAGTGAAGATCAGCACTCAGATATTCTAACCAACGCTCTTTCCACTAAAAAGTTTGAGTTTCAAAGGTTGTTGCAACGAGTTTTAATGAAAAATCTTAATGACGAGTGTTAGAAAATTAAGTTTGTCGAGAAACTCCTAGATTTGAGATATTTTGTATTAGATATGTTAGAAAAGTAAGATTTGTCTAGAAACTCCTAGGTTGGAGATATTTTGTAGTAGATATGCTACAAAATTATGATTTGTCTAGAAACTCCTAGATAGTACATATTTTGTAGTAAGATCTGTAGTCTTCATTTAAAATGAGTGGTGGTTAGTGAGTCACATATGTACATAGTTTGGTGTGAGATATTTTGCTTATTATGTGGTTGTAATTCTCACACTTTATTTATAATAGACCATATGTAATGAAATAATTAAAGAAAAAAATTGAACTAAAGAAAACTTAATCCTTCTTCTTCACTTTCAGATTTTCTGTAGAAATTTTCAGATGTGATTTCCTACTTTTTACACCCTGTAGACCTGAAGTTCTTTTTTTTTTTTTGGTGTAACATGGTATCAGAGACTATTTCTCAAGGGATCTTGATCAAATTTTGTTTGTTTCGCTCATCTTCTTTCTGCTCTTGCTTGAATTTGCTTGCTAAAAATCAACCACGACAGTTCTTCCGACTTTTATCAAAGAGAATTATCATATATGGACCATCAAAATGAAGGCTTGTCTAATGGCTCTCAACTTATGGGAAGTTGTTGAACTCGAAGAACCTGTTGTCCAGCCATTGAGTGTTAATCAACTCTCGAAGAAATTAAAAAGTATGAGGAGTTGGTGACTAGATCTCCACGAGCTCTCACCCTGCATACATGCAAGTCTGACGGACGTGATGTTTACGAGGATTATGACCTGTGAAACAGCCAAAGAGGCTTGGGATAAGTTAAAGAAGGAGTTTGAAAGCAGCAGTAGATTAAAGTCTGTTAGACTCTTAGCATTGAAGAGAGAGTTTGACCTTTTGAAGATGAAAGACTCAGATAGTGTCAAAGAATACTCTTTAAAGCTAATGGAGATTGTGAAGCAGATAAGAATATTGGGTGAAACCTTTCTAGATCACAAAGTTATAGAGAAGATCTTGGTCAGCTTTCCAGACAAGTTTAAATCAAAAAAATCAGTTGTTGAAGAGTCTTGTGACTTGACTACTCTTACAATAACCGTACTAATCTCCAAATTGCAAGTCCAAGAGCAACGGCCACTATGAGAAGTGAAGGGATAGTCAAAGATGCCTTCCAACCAAGGCATAAATTCAAACATCAAAAGGAAATAAAAAAATTTTGGACGTATAAATCTGGAGAGTTAAAATCTGGTGCAAACCAAGGGGATTGGTCGATTAAATGAAAATTTCCACCATGTGGCATTTGTAAGAAGAGAAACCACTTAGAGAAGAATTGTTGGCAGAATTCAAAGAGGTCTCCAATTCAATGAATATATTGTAAGAAGTATGGTCACATTGACAGCTATTGTAGGCAAAATGAAAATTAAAGTGTCAGTCTTCTGATCGAGTGAATTTCGTAGATGATTACCAAGTTGGAAAATCATAGGAGGAGGTTTTCATGGCCTCGCACATATCACATATTGACCAATGTAAATGGTATGTTAATAGCGCATGCACAAGGCACATGGCGATTGATGAAAATTTGTTTGTTAGTTTGGACAGATCTCTTAGAACCAAAGTGAAGCTTGGAAATTGCGCATTCGTGGATGCTCACGGTAGAGGGTCAGTAAAATTTCCTACTGACGAAGTTACAGAAATTATTAATGAAGTTTTTTTTGTGCCAAATTTGACTCAAAACCTGTCAAGTGTTGTTCAATTGTTTCAAAAATATTATTCTCTTAATTTTAAGGACAAACAATGTGTCATTTATGATCCAAAAGGATGTGAAGTAGCTAAAATTAGCATGATTTACAATTCCTTTCCAATTTCATGATATTCTATTGATACTCGGTCTTTCAATGTTGAATTGAGTGATACTTGGCTTTGGCACAAAAGGTTCGGCCATTATAATCTTAGCTCACTAGTGTATATGCAATCAAAGGGTATGGTGCTTGAAGTACCCAAAATTAGCATGTGTAGAGATGTTTGTGAGTCATATCAATTTGGTAAAATGCATGGACGATCCTTTCCTAAAGGAAGTCTTTGGAGAAATAAGGAAATGCTAGAATTGGTTCATACAGATATATGTGGACCAATGAGGACAGTTTCTTTGAGTGGAAACATGTATTTTGTTCACTTTGTAGATGATCTGACTCGAATGACATGGGTCTACTTTCTTAGTAGAAAATATCCAATGTTTTCTATTTTCGAAGAATTCAAAGCATTGGTAGAAAGGCAGGGTGGCTGTAAATTATAGTATATTAGATCCTATAATGGAATTGAATTTACTTAGTATCAGTTCAACAAGTACTGTAAAGATTTGGGTATCCAACAACAATTAACTGTTAGCTCCACTCAACAACAGAATGGGATGTCTGAGAGGAAGAACACAATTGTGATGGAGAAGGCAAGATGCATGTTGGCAGAAAAGAAGATGCCTAAATTCTTTTAGGCTGAAGCAATCCATACCACTGTCTATTTGCTAAAATAGATTTCCAACTAGAGCAGTACAAGACATGACACAATTTGAGCATGGAAGAGTATCAAGCCATCTGCAAGACACTTGAAGGTATTTGGTTCGGTATGCTACGTAGATGTTCCTGATGCTAAAAGAGGCAAATTAGATAGCAAGGCAGAACTGAGTGTTCTGTTGGGCTATAGTACAGTTGCAAATGGCTACAAAGTGTACAATGTTACTAGTAAGAAGGTGTTTGTTAGTACAGATCTTGTAGTGGATTAGTCTAGCCACTATGATTGGGATCGAGATATTGTTGTGAGGAACTAAAGTGGGAATACTTCAGCTGCACCTCCAAATCAGCAAAAAGGTGATACTCCCTCTAGTCCTATTGCTGGAAGAAAAAATATACAGATGTTGAATTGACTATATACTCTCCTATTTTGAAGACCGAATCAGTAGCAGAAGTTTATGAGCAATGCAATTTCTCTATTGTTGAACCATCCTCATTTGAAGAAGCAGCAAACCAGAAAGTGTGGATTTTCGAAATGCAGGAGGAACTTTCAATTATTAATAAAAATTATACTTGGAAGTTTATTGATAGGCGAGAAGAGAAGCATGTTTTTGGTGTCAAATGGATCTATCGAACAAACTTTATTCAAGATGGCTCCATCTTCAAGCATAAACCTAGACTTATAGTTAAAGGCTATTCTCAGCAGCCTGGTGTGGACATTGGAGAAACGTTTGTTTCTGTTGCGCAGCATGAGACAGTAAGGTGTCTAGTCTCTCTCGCAGCACAATACAAGTGGAAAATATTCTATTTGGATGTCAAATATGCATTTCTCAACGGATTGCTTGAGAAAGACATTTATGTTGAACAACCTAAATGTTTTAAAGTTGCAGGTGAAGAAGACAAAGTGTACAACCTTCTATGATCTTAAAAAATCCCCAAGAGTTTGGTATAGTAGACTGGATTCTCATTCGATGTTTCAAGGCTTCAACAGAAACCTAAATGGGCCTACTTTGTACTTCAAAAGGCAAGGGGATGGGATGTTGATTATGATATCAGTTTAAGTCGTTGATTTGATGATTATAGGTGAAAATCCTCTTGCGCTTCAAGTAGTTAAAAATGAAATGATTAAAGTTTTTGAGATGTCCGATCTAGGAGAAATGGAGTTTTCCTGGGAATGTAAATATCTCAATCTTGTGAAGGAATTTTCTTGTCGCAATAGAGGTATGCCTTGAATATGTTAAAAAGGTACAAGCTTGACTAGTGCAAAGCTATTGCAACTCCACTTGTTGTGAAAGAAAAGTTAATGAAGGATGGTGATGAAGAGAGGGCAGATCCAAAAGTTTATAGACGTCTTATTGGAAGTGTATTGTATCTAACAGCTTCTAGGCAGACATAATGTTCGCTGTCAGTTTGTTATCTCGATATATGCAAAGTCCCAACACTAAGTATTTTGGAGCAGCTAAAAGGGTGTTAAGGTACATTAGAGGGACAATTTATTATGGAATCTGATATAGAAATGTGGAGAATGGAGCTCTTATTGGCTATTCAGATAGTGATTGGGGTGTATGTTTGGATGATTACAAAAGCACTTCTAGTTACTGTTTTTCGTTTGGTTCAGGCATTATTTGTTGGGGCACAAAGAAGCAAGATATTGTAGCACAATCTTCAGCAGAAGCCGAGTTTGTGGCTTCTGCATTAGCTACAAATCAAGCAGTTTAATTAAGGAAGATCTTATTGGAATTGAATTTTCTTCCAAGAGAACCAACAATGATCTGTGTGGACAATAAATCAGCCATTGCGATGGCTGAAAATCCGGGGCAGCATGGAAAAACAAAGCATATCAACATAAGGTTTCATGCTTTAAGAGATGCTGAGAAGAATTGTGAAGTTATGTTAGTGCATCGCATCAGTTAAGATCAACAGGCTGGTATTCTAACTAAGGCCCTTCCCACTAAGAAGTTAGAGTTTCAAACGTTGTTGCAACGAGTTTCAATGAAAAATCTTAAGAAGGATTGTTAGAAAATTAAGATTTGTCTAGAAACTCCTAGATTGGAGATATTTTGTATTAGATATGTTAGAAAAGTAGGATTTGTCTAGAAACTCCTAGGTTGGAGATATTTTGAAGTAGATATGTTAGAAAATTATGTTTTGTCTAGAAATTCGTAGATAATAGTTATTTTATAGTAAGATATGTAGTCTTGATTTAAAATGAGTGGTGGTTAATGAGTCACATATGTACATAGTTTGGTGTGAGATATTTTGCTTATTATGTGGTTATAATTCTCACACTTTATCTATAAATAGACCATATGTAATGAAATATCTAGAGAAAAAAATTGAACTCAAGAAAACTTAATCCTTCTTCTTTACTTTCTGATTTTCTGTAGCAATTTACAGACGTGATTTCCTACTTTTTACACCTTGTAGACCTGAAGTTCTTTTTTTTTTCTTTTTGTAACATGGTATCAGAGCCTATTTCCTAAGGGATCTTAATCAAACTTTGTTTGTCTCGCTCATCTACTTTATGTTCTTTCTTGAATTTTTTTCTGAAAATCAACCAACGATAGATCCTCCGACTTTTACCGGAGTGAATTATCACAGATGGGCCATCAAAATGAAGGCTTGTCTAAAGCCTCTCAACTTATGGGAAGTTGTTGAGCTTGGAAAACCTACTATCCAGCCATTGAGAGTTAATGCAACTCTCAAAGAAATTAAAAAGTATGATGAATTGGTGACTAGAGCTCCACGAGCTCTCACCCTGCATACATTCAAGTCTGACAGACGTGATGTTTACGAGGATCATGACTTGTGAAACAGCCAAAGAGGCTTGGGATAAGTTAAAGAAGGAATTTGAAGCCAACAGTAAAGTAAAGTCTATGGGACTCTTAGCATTGAAGAGAGAGTTTAACCTTTTGAAGATGAAAGACTCAAATAGTGTGAAAGAATACTCTTTAAAGCTGATGGAGATTGTGAACCAGATAAGAATACTTGGTGAAACCTTTCTAGATTTGAAAGTTGAAGAGAAGATCTTGGTCAGCCTTCCAGACAAGTTTGAATCCAAAATATCAGTCGTTGAAGAGTCTTGTAACTTGACTACTCTTACAATAGCCGAACTAATCTCAAAATATCAAGTCCAAGAGCAACAGTCACTATGAGAAGTGAAGGGATAGTAGAAGATGCCTTTCAACCAAGGCATAAATTCAAACCTCAAAAGGAAAGAAAAAAATTCTGGACAAATAAATCTGGAGAGATAAATCTGGCGGAAACCAAGGGGATTTGTCGTTGAAAGGAAAAATTCCACCTTGTGGCATTTGTAAGAATACAAACCACTTAGAGAAGAATTGTTGGCAGAATTCAAATAGGTCTCCAATTCAACGAATATATTGTAAGAAGTATGGTCACATTGACAGGTATTGTAGGCAAAAGCAAAATCAAAGTGTCCAGTTTTCCCATCGAGTGAATTTCGCAGATGATTACCAAGTTAGAAAATCAGAGGAGGAGGTTTTCATTGTCTCGCACACATCACATAGCGACCAATTGTAAATAGTAATTTGATAGCACATGCACAAGGCACATGGCGATTGATGAAAATTTATTTGTAACCTTGGATAGATCTCGTAGAACCAAAGTGAAGCATGGAAACTGCGCATTCGTGGAAACTCACGGTAGAGGGTAAATAAAATTTCCTATTGAAAAAGGTACGGAAATTATTAATGGTATTTTTTTTGTGCCAAATTTGACTCAAAATTTGTCAAGTGTTGCTCAATTGTTTCATAAATATTATTCTCTTAATTTTAAGGACAAAAAATGTGTCATTTATGATCCTAGAGGATGTGAAGTAGCTAAAATTAGCATGATTGACAATTCCTTTCCAATTTCATGCTATTCTATTGATACTTAATTTTTTACTGTTGAATCGAGCGATACTTGGCTTTGGCCGAAAAAGTTCGGTCATTACAATCTTAGCTCACTAGTGTATATGCAATCAAAGGGTATGGGGCTTGAAGTACCGAAAATTGACATGTGTAGAGATGTTTGTGAGTCATGTCAATTTGGTAAAATGCATAGACGATCCTTACCCAAAGGAAGTCTCTGGAGAAATAAGGAAAAGCTAGAATTGGTTCATACAGATGAATGTGGACCAATGAGGACAACTTCTTTGAGTAGAAACAAGAATTTAGTTCTCTTTGTAGATGATCTGACTCGAATGACATGGGTCTATTTTCTTAGTAGCATATATCAAGTGTTTTCTATTTTCGAAGAATTCCAAGCTATGGTTGAAATGGAGAGTTGCTATAAATTGAAGTATATTAGATCTGATAATGGACCTGAATATACTTAGTATCAGTTCAGCAAGTATTGTAAAGATTTAGGTATCCAACAACAATTAACTGTTAGCTACACACCACAACAAAATGTGGTGTCTAAGAGGAAGAACAGAACTGTAATGGAGATGGCAAGACGTATGTTAGCAGAAAAGAAGATGCCTAAATACTTTTGGGCTGAAGCAGTCAATACCACTGTCTATTTGCTAAAATAGATTACCAACTAGAGCAGTCCAAGACATGACACCATTTGAGCATGGAAGAGTATCTAGCCATCTGCAAGCCACTTGAAGGTATTTGGTTCGGTATGCTATGCAGATGAACCTGATGCTAAAAGAGGCAAATTAGATAGCAAGGCGGAACTGTGTGTTCTGTTGGGCTATAGTACAGTTGTAAATGGATACAAAGTGAACAATGTTAGTAGTAAGAAGGTGTTTGTTAGTAGAGATCTTGTAGTGGATGAGTCTAGCCACTATGATTGGGATTGATATATTGTTACGAAGAACCAAGGTGGGAGTACTTCAGCTGCAACTCCAAATCAGCAAAAATGTGATATTTCCTCTGATCCTATTACTGGAACAAAAAAAATACAGATGTTGAATTGACTATAGACTCTCTTGTTTTGAAGACCAAATCACTAGCAGAAGTTTATTAGAAATGCAAATTCGCTCTTGTTGAACCATCCCCATTTGAAGAAGCAGAAAACCACAAAGTATGGATTTTAGAAATGGAGGAGGAATTGACTCTAGCTTTTATAAGCAGCAAATAACAATTTGCGACGGAAATAAATATCTTTTATCGTATTGTTAGGGTATCTTTTCTTTTGTGAGTTGATTATGGTCCTACCTTGTTGTAGTATTGAGGGAGTTATGAGTAAAAGTCGTTAGGCCACGTGAATTTAGGGGAAAAAAAGGTATGTTAAGGCTATTCCCTACTTACGGCATGTTCCTTAATATACTTGTAGCCGTTATTGTTGATTATTGGCTGCTTGAGTTGATATAATCCTCCCTTGTCGGGATTCTTATTCAGTTTGTAACGTCCCCATGTTGGACACTACTTAGAGGCTACTTGTACAGGTTGCTTATAACTAGATTGTTCGCTTTTAAAGATTTGATTGTTATTATTGACCTTGGGGCTATTGTGGTTAGCTGCAGGAATGTGATTTATGCCTAGAAGGGCTATGTCTAGCCTACGGGGTTAAATGGATAACTAAAAGGGCTATATGTTGCCTACGCGGCTATATTGATGCCTAGAAGGGCTATGAGTTGCCTATGGGGCTATGTTGACGCCTAAGAAGGCTATGGACTTCCTACATGGCTATGTTGTTGCCTAAGAGGGCTATGAGTTGTCTATAAGTTATATTAATG